>PVIR01001354.1:0-126638 GCA_004026965.1 Petromus typicus | reverse complement strand
GAGGTCACTAAGAAGGGAGTGGAATTGTGGCAGATGTTTATCTTGGGCATAAATTTGTGTTGATTCTCTTTCAATAATGGGGCAGGAAAATGATTTGATGGGAGAAATATGTGAGAAAATAATGCAAAACTTGTAGCTGTTGCTTTTTTTTTAAAGGTTTTTTGAGACAGGGTCTTGCTTTGTGGTTCAGGCTGGCCCTGAGCTCAGCCTCTAACTCACATCACAGCAATCCTCCTGCCTCTGCCTCCCGAGTGCTAGGACTACAGGCGTGAGCCACCACGCCCGGCACTGTGGTGTGTGGTACTGGTTGCTGCTGGGGTGAGTCTCCACGCCCAGTATTGTTACGTGGTTACCGGAGATCGAACCTGGGTCCTTGTGCTTGCAAGACAGGCGCCGGAACCACTGAGCTAACTCCCCGGCCCTAGCTGTTGCTTTTAAAATATGTTTAAATCTTAAAAGAATGAGTATTGGTAACTTCTGTCAGATAAACTATCAGTTTTGATGTTGAATAGAGGCTTGAAAATTGTCACTTAAAGATTATGACAATGTTTAGAAAGATCGATATTTGTTATAAGGATATTTTGAAGAAGTTCTTTATGAAAAACATGAGCCTTCCCGGTGACCTCATGCTGGAGTTTGTTATCAGCCAGGAGCTGTATGACCAGTTTATCTTTTTCATCAAAAGAGAGTTGTGAGTGTTTTCTTTGTTTCTGATCTAAAACAAAAGTCCCAAAACAAAGTATGCAAGGAGGTAGGATGGAGAACCTCAGTCCAGAGCTGGGGACTGTGGACCAGCTTGTCTCACATCCATTCATCTCTCTCTTCTGTCAGGCCATCAACACTGCCATCAAAAGTAAGATTCCTTGCGTGGTGGTGGAAGGCTCGGGGCAGATCGCCGACGTGATTGCCAGCCTGGTGGAGCTGGAGGACGCCTTGACGTCTTCTATGGTCAAGGAGAAGCTCGTCCGCTTCTTACCCCGCACGGTGTCCCGGCTGCCTGAGGAGGAGACCGAGAGCTGGATCAAATGGGTAAGCATTGGGGAGATGCTGGAGGTGGAGAGAAAGGTAGCCATGCTCCTGGGAAGGTGACGAAATACTTGGCCTCCCCCCTTCCCCCTGCAGCAGCAGCAGCTGCTCTGTGTTCCCTCAGTGCTTTTGAGATGACTCCAGCCCACGTCAGGTGTCTCCCTGGAAACCGAAGCTCAGATAAGCTAGATGAATTTTCTAGTGCCTATGTCTTCTATGGGACCCCATTCTGGGTTTAATAACTCAGGGCCATTTCCAAAGCACATGATCTTGAACTTGAGCCATGATGCCAACAGATGTGCTATTGGGCTCTGTGCACAGCAATGAAGAGGCGGTGATAGATCTTAGAAGTGCAGACACTAGGTGGAACCTGGATCTGCCAGACCAAAAAAATGACCTTTGGATAACTGCCTTTGATTCAACAAGGCTACGATTCAGTGCAGAATCTCTCATCTTTTGTATAGAGATCATGTGAGAAAAGGCAGACTTACTGGAATAGATAGTAATGATGTCTCTTACTGCTGTACTTATAGAATACTTTAATATGGGCACGAAGCCTTCTAACTGTCCTTCTTTCCATGATTGCCATTCATCTGTGATGATCTGCACTTTTCTGCCTGCTCAGATCATTAGAAAGCTCACATAAATGTCAGATACCTCTCCATCAGCCATTTGGAAATGGCCTCAGGTGGTTGGATATTTTTAGCTGTATGTGCTGCTACCTGGATCCTTTTCCATAAAGGAAGTCTCAAGACAACAGAATTTGTTTTCATCATAGAACCCATTTCCTCATGAGAATTGAAGGTTGGATTTGATATGAATCATATTTACTTAACTGGAGAGGTGTTCTAACAGTCTTTAGTTTTATCTAGGCACAGAAAGGCTTGATAGCATCAAATGCAGCAAATTGAAATCCCCAAATAGAGCAAGTCACGTCTTTGTGTTCATGATAGCCCCTGGCTCCTGGCATACCTGAAGGCGAACTTGTACAAACCATATCCTCATAACAAACAAAACAAAAGAACAACAATAACAACGGAAAAGCAAGAAAAGTTCATTCTGGGAGACTGAGGCAAGAGGCCTGAAAATTTGAACTTGGCCTGAGAAACTTAGCAACTATCTGAAGAGGAAAAGCAGAAAAGGCTGAGGAAGTTTGTGTGAAGGCATCGGTTCAGTACCCAGGACAGAACAAAAAGTCAGCCTGGTGCCTTCCCAGGCACCCTGGTACCTCTGAGTGAGTTGCGTGACATGGAATCCCGACTGCCTTTTTTTTTTTTTTTTTTTTGAGTCAGGGTCTCGCTTTGTAGTTCAGGCTGGCCCTGAGCTCAGCCTCTAACTCACATCACAGCAATCCTCCTGCCTCTGCCTCCCGAGTGCTGGGATGACAGGCGTGAGCCACCATGCCCGGCACTGTGGTATGTGGTACTGGTTGCTGCTGGGGTGAGTCTCCACGCCCAGTATTGTTATGTGGTTACCGGGGATCGAACCCGGGCCCTTGCATTTGCAAGACAGGAGCCAGAACCACTGAGCTAACTCCCCGGCCCCCGACCGCCTTTTCATTTCATAGGAGGTTCATTAGCCAAGAACTCTGATGGAGCAAAGGCATCAGAAGCAGTCAAGAAACAAGCTCTTTGTGGATCAAGCCTCATGGTTTGAAGTTTAAAACACAGACGAACTCTGCTCCCACAGCTGAGAGACCGCACCGACACTGAGCCAAGACTGTGTAACGCTGCGGAGCTGCTATGTATACCGAGAAACCTGCCCTTTGCAGATTTTACTAAAGACATAGTTTCATATAAAAGTTCTTATTAGGATTTCCTTGGGTCTTGTCTGAGTCCAGCTGAGAGATAGACATAAGTACAGGGGGCAAATGGACATGAACACATCAGCTTTATGGATGGGGAGGGCAGAGTTGGTAGATGAAGCCCAGCGGGGTCCACACCGGGGGCCTCCTTACCCCAAGTCCTCGAGTGGAGGCCTGAGCCCACCCAGCGCGGGCAGGTAGGACTCCCGCGGCCGGCCTACCTGCGGGCCAGGCATGTGGCTGGCTGCGGTCCAAGGTGCCAGCGGTCTGCAAAGAGCAGGTCCAATGCAGGAAAGCAGCAAAGGGCTGGGCAGGGCCACAATTGGTAAAATGTGAAATAAACAACTTCCGGGGTGTGCTGAAGCGGCACTGACTGTGTGCTGTCAGTCCAGAACCTAAACTCTTGGCTTCTCAATCCTCCGAGAAATCTCTCTCCTCTTCCACCGGGATCACGCTCCTTCCGGCACCTCCGTCAGAGCATTTCCCTGGTCCTTACGCCTGGATGTCCCAAGAACTTGACCTTGTGCGGTATCTGAACCCATGAGCCAATCCAGTTGTCCATTTGTCCATTTTAACCCTTTATTCAGTCGACAGTTATTGATCACATAGATTAGACCTTTGAGGAAAGAGTTGAGTATAGAGCTGAGAAAGTCTATGTCTTTGTAGAGGAAACAGAAGTTCAAGAACTTCATGCTGAGTAATGAAAATAACTGGGTTGTATAATTTTAAGTGGGTTTTAAGAAGATTGACCCAGATACAGCAGGACTGTGGAAGGACACTGTCCCGGTGTGCGCTTCCTGGGAGTCTCAGGGAGACTGATGTTGGAGCTGAGGTCTGAAGGAGGAGGGTTGGGACTGTGATGGCAGAAACAGCCTTCCCTGAGGCCTGGAGACAGGGGCAGGTGGCTCCTGAGGAGCGGCCCTGTGCCCTCTGTGGCGCTTGTTGGTCTGGCCTATGTCTGTATTCACTCTCTTCCTGTTATTTCTACTGAAAACAGGCTTTACCCCTTTGGTGCTGCCCACTCTCCTTGTGCCACCCTGGCCTGGCATCCCCGTTCCTTCCCTGCCATGTCTGGTAGACCTTTTCCTTCAGCCAGAACAAAAGCTACAGCGTGGTGGGGACAGCATTTCCTTCCGTGATGTTGTCCCTTCCCTCATGCTCGCACGGTCTGTGTCTTCCTGTAGTTGTCACTTCCTGTCGGTTCTGAGTCAAATCCCGTGTTGCCACCTTCCCCAGGAACAGCTCAGCAGCTCACCGCCTCCCCTCAAATCCAAGGCCCTCCCCATGCACTCCCCGAGACTCTGAGGCTCCCTCTCCTGCTGGCAGACACAGCAGTCCCTGGTCCTCATTGCCACCTGCTGCCAGGGAAACCCACAGCTTACTTCTTCACACCTCTAACTGAAGCCAGACTGTCTCCCCTCCAGAAGGGGCCCTTGCTCACCGCGCCTACAGGCTCGCCGGCCCCAGACCTCGGAGTCCCTGTGTAAGAGCAAACACTGCGGAAAATTCCCAAAGCTAATATGGCAAGTTGTTTATTTCTTTACCTGGTTACCCAGTCCTCTGGGTTCTTTCTTTCATTTGAGCTTTTCCTCATTTCGGTTTACAGCTTTGGAACCATGCTTGGATGGTTGTTGTGCTCTTCTCCTACCTTTCTTCATTTAACTACTCACTTGACAACTGAATTTCTGTGATATCTCAGACACACACACACACACACACACTTATCAAAGGCGGTTCTCAGGTTCGTGATAGTAGCTTTTCCATATTGTGTGTCCTTGTACACCCAGTACGTTATTGTCACCGTGGTCAGGACCTCGTGACGACAGGTGGAAGCTGGGGGCTGTGGGATCGCGCGTTGCTGGCAAGGGGAAATGGGGTGGAGTCTCCCTTGTGGATCTCATCTAAAAAGAGGGGATGAACGTTTTCTCACCCGGAAACCGGTGTCTGCTCCTCAGCTTAAAATCAGTTGGCTAACAATGTCCTCTTTGAATGTTGGCAGCTCAAAGAAATCCTTGAAAGTTCCCACCTCTTAACAGTCATTAAGATGGAAGAGGCTGGGGACGAGATCGTGAGCAACGCCATCTCCTACGCTCTGTACAAAGGTGAGTGCGGCACCCCTCGGAGTCTCAGCCTTCCTGACTTTTTGAACTTGGGTTTCTCTGGCAGAGAAGAGTTAGTGAGATGCTTAATTCCTCTAAGTTCTGCTTTACTCTACTAACTAAAGCCTTGGGATGTATAATATGATTCATTGTACTGCAAAAACCAAATATGAAATAATGTTTGTTGAGCTTCTCTAATCCAGGAATCTGAAATCTAAGCTGCTTGACAATATGAAACTTTTTGAGTTTCCAATTGATTCCACAAATTAAAAATTCCATACCCCTGAAATTTTGCTTCATGTTCTCTGTGACTAAGAGTAGTGCAGATTCAGGCTGAGTGAATAAAGTGTGTAGGCAACTTGAGTGTATTTCATGTTTAAACCTGGGGCCCAGGAAACCTCACTATATACACGCAAGTATCCAGTGTCTGAAAGACTTCAAAATCTGGAACACTTTTGGCCCCAAGCACTTCACACAAGGATACTCAACCTCGTCGTTTTGCACTGAATTTTAATTATACTACTGGGAATATAAACTATTATTGCCCTAATCTTGTGCCTCAATGAGGCACATTTCACTGATATTATGAATTTGACAGAATAACAATTTTATGTCATTAAAATGCTGATTGAAGGTGATCATGTTATTCTCCAAACAGCCATTTCCCATAGTGTCTTAAAAGAGTTTTTTAAGTCCCAGGCTCATTATAAAAACTTTATCCCTTGTCCAGGACACACACACACACACACACACGTTCTCACATTTTACATTTTGCATAAATAACTTTGCGTTCATTTTCATGGGCTCTGTGTGTGTGTGAAGAAGGGTATGGTGAATGTCAGGTTAAACAGCTCTCCCCTGTGGTGTGGACTTTGCCGTCTTGGACCTGCATTCGAGCACATTACCTGAAGTACACGCATTCTCGGCAGTGCTGAGCCCTCTGGAGCCGGACGGCCTGGTTAATTAATGGGAAGCACACAGAGGAGGCCAGGCACACAGGAAGAGGGGTCAGGCATTAGCTAGTTATTGAAATTATTCTTGAGCTTGGCAAAAGCTTGCTTATAAGCTATTTATTAAATGGAATCATATTTGTATAAATTTATAGGTACAGAGAATAATAGCTCTAGAAAAGGCAAGAAGAACACCATTGGGTGATCCTTGAGTATAATATTTAGGGAATCAGAATCTATGAAAAACATATTGATATAGCATATGTCCTACACAGTAAGAAAAGGCCATGGGAAGATACCATAACAGAGACCTCACTGGGTTCTGGAAACATACCGAGTACGGCTAAGTGACAACAGGTGAAATGACAGTTGGGCATCTGATTCTGAGGACGTACCTTTGGCTAGTGGCTTCCAGAACTGACCTTTATTCACAGGTCCTTTCCTGCCTTCCTGCAGCCTTCAGCACCAATGAGCAAGACAAGGACAACTGGAATGGGCAGCTGAAACTCCTGTTGGAGTGGAACCAGCTGGACCTCGCCAGTGAGGAGATCTTCACCAATGATCGGCACTGGGAGGTGAGGGTAGGTGGGGATTCTGTCCTGCGGACAGAGCTGTGCAGGCTCAGATTTCCACGGGGCTCAGTCATGGCTGGTTCTCTTACAGCCAGGTCTCGCACCTTGAGTGCTGTAAAGGTTTGGCCGAGAGACTCGCTGTGAGAGATGATAAAGATGGAGCCTCCAAGTACGGCAGTGTCCACCCTGCCAGGGTCATCCGGGTTTTCTAGCCTTTCAGCCATAGCGAGAGGGGGCTTTGTCTGAGGGGGTTGGAAGCATCTTTAATACAAGTCAAGACAGCAGCTTTCTCTTTCCTTTTTGGTGGCACTGGGGACTGAACCCAGGGCCATGACACTGAGCTACATCTCCAGCTCTTTTTAAATTTTAATTTTGAGACAAAGTCTCCCTGATGTTGTAAGTTCCCCAGGCTGGGTTTGAACTTGCGCTCCTCCTGATTCAGTCTCCTAGTGCTGGGGTCACAGGTGTGCCTTACTGTGCCCCACAGTAACATTCTTTTTTTCCCCCTGCTCCACTATGGGAATTGAGTGAAGACATTCCATGTGTGTCACAGAGCTGGGCCCTGGGAACTGTCCAAAACAGAGGAGCACTTTTATGTGGAAGTTGCACTGGTAGTAAAGACAGCTGTCTCCTAGGGGGCAGCTTTTCTCACTTGTGGATGTGATTAGTGTTTTAAAACCACTTTCTCTAATGACGTCTTCTTGTGTAGCTCTAACTTTCAGCCAACCTAAAGACTGTACTCAACAGGGACAATTACAAGCCAAGGTGTGGGCTTGTAAGGACTATTGCTTTGTTTCCAGCTGTTTTGAATTAATTGAAGTCATCAGTGGGCAGTGAGAACAGTCTTAACTTTATCGACACTCGTACAGATTATAAGGTCTGTTATAATATATATAACTTGTAGCCAGACTCAGAGAACACTTTTAAGCCTACCACTGTGAAATCAAAGACTAAGACCTGATTTATATTAGCATCTAATCAATTTTAATGATAGCAGTGCAAATAAAGTAATGGCTCATAAATCTTTAAATTATTCATTCCTTTACAAACATTATTTCATATTTGGTCTTTGCAGTACAATGAATCATATTATACATCCCAAGGCTTTAGTTAGTAGAGTAAAGCAGAACTTAGAGGAATTAATTGACTCATAAATAAATTTGTGTGTGAAATGCTCTATTTAAATAAAGTCAGATGGTATAAATAAACATAAACTCGAGCACAGAATTGCAGGTTTGATATTATTAACTCAGGTAAAGAGAGTCAGAGATGAAGGACATAATGACGAAGAGCCAGTCTATTTCCATGACAGGACAACAGGCTTATTCCCTGTGTCTCAGTTCCCTGCTATGGCGGTCTGTGGCAGTTAGCCACTTCACTTCCAGCAAGGTCTCCACTGGCTTGCAAGAGCTGGCTGCAAAATTTGGGGGAATTTTTGTGAGTTGATTATTAAGCACAGTCATTACTAAGAGTCACGTTATGCAACTTAGAATTAAATATATTTTACAAAAGGCAAGGAAATAATCAGAATATCATCTTCTAATTCTTTTACTGCATTTACTATTATCAGCGCTTTGAAGGCTGATTCTGACAGCTGTTCTGTGAACTGGTGCTGCTCCACTGGTGCTGTTGTTCTCATTCTCCATTCAAAGATGTCGCAGTGGACGCTGGCCCTGGAGGCAGTGTTTTCACCAGAGGAATCAGCAAACACTACAAAACCCCGTATTTTCTCTCAGAGATCTGATCATTACACATTGATCAGCCCTTGCTGGTCATACCTGAAAAGGGAGAAGATAACACAAGTATCTACCTGCTGAGTCGTTTCCTTGTTAAGTAAGATCATGGTGAGGAGTCTGCACTAGGATTGAGAACACTGGCACTTATTAAGCACAGAGGAATATTTGCTTGAAAATAAGTCTTTGGAATACTGATAATATTTGTATAACCTTTCACAGCATATAAAGCAATTTCCTTGTTAATTCACTTGCCTGAGACACTGACCCACATACAGACAACCTCATCTCTTTTTGGTTCATGCAGCAGAGCTCTGTGGAGATCACCTGAGAAGCAGCATAGGATTTTGCGAGCCTGCTTGGAGCCTGAGTCGCTCAGGGTCTGGATGTGTGCTGCCCCCTGCGTCTCCCTCATTACCTGCTTCAGGGAGGAGCAAACTGAGGCTCAGTCTTGTTCTAGCTCACGCAGAGCCCCAGGCTTGGGAATGATGTATGAAGTGCCTGACCTCAAAGCCTTTTTCCTGTCCTGTGTGCCGCGGATCTCAATGGGGTCTCTGGACAGGGGAAGCACCACCAGGGGTGACCTGTGCCTTTGTTAGCAGTGCAGATCCCAGGCTCCACCTTGGACCTGCTGGCTCATAAATTCCAAAATCAGGTCCCAGCGTGCTGACTCGTAGCAAGGTCTCCCAGGCTTGAGCACCATGGCTTGTGCTCAAGTGTGTGACAGAAGGAAGGGCGATGTGTTCAGAATGATGCATGAACAATAGGCAGATGAGCACTTGTCCTGAGGACAGACGAGAAAGTGCAGCACCAGCTTCCCATGGGTGCCTCTTCCTCTCTGAGCCTCGGGGGATCTGGCATGGGGACTCAAAGGAGCCTTAGTGACTCCTTCTCTAAGTGATGAGTGACTCCATGAGATCAATCCTGAACAGCAACAAAAGACATTAAAGCTGTCACTGGCAGAAGATGTTCATCTAAACCAGAGGTCAGGCATGAGTAGAGTGGGCCAGGTGGGCCACCGTAGAGAGCTGTGGGGACCATGGGAGTCGAGACCTGGGGGTTCTGGGAGCATCCTGCCTGGCACCAGCTGAGGGTCCCTCTGGTTTCCACTCTTAAAGATAGATTTTAATGCTAGATATGTAAATTTTGATGAGCCCTTGAATGCTTAAATGTTTACAGTGGAATCAAATAATCAAAAATACTATGGAGGACATGTAGGACATATCTGAGAGCCGGTGTACACCACAGCACCCTGGTTTGTGGCTAAAGTAAAACGCTGATTATTTTAAGATCCCCAGGAAGCTTTGAAGGGGTGAGTTTTATCAGTAGTCTAGGAAGTGGAGAGAAACATAAACAATAATCGCGTCTGACTGTCAGGCATTCTAGATACTTGCTGGTGTTGGCCTGGTGGTTTGTGTTTGGCATGTGGCTTGATGGGCCCCATCTTGCCAACTGTGTCTGAGAATTCCTTCACCATGGAGACGCTTCATGGGCACGTGTGAAGAGCTGCTGACCCCCACTCCTGCACAGAGTACTTTAGGCCGGATCCTGGGTGAAGTCTGACCACCGTCACTCTTGGCAGGTCACTCATCTCCTCTTCACGTGGGCAAGAGCCCAGGTCACATCCGGGTCATCTGGCTGAGTTCCGACTTTCCACATCCGGGTCATCTGGCTGAATTCCGACTTTCCACATCCGGGTCATCTGGCTGAGTTCCGACTTTCCAGGCTGCCTTTTCATCTTATGCTTGGACAAAAACACAATGATATATTAAAATTGAAAAGATAAATTTTATTCTCAAAACAGGAATGCAAGCGAAATCGAAGACATCCCTTTGTGGTTGAAAATACGATGCGGCGGAGACAGAGACGCACCTTTGGGTTTTCCTCTAGTGGACCCCAGGGTGAATATTCTTTCTGCTCTCTCCCCTCAGTCTGCAGACCTTCAAGAAGTCATGTTTACGGCTCTCATCAAGGACAGACCCAAATTTGTCCGCCTCTTTCTGGAGAATGGCTTGAATCTGCAGAAGTTCCTCACGGATGATGTCCTCTCTGAACTCTTCTCCAACCACTTCAGCACACTGGTGTATCGGAATCTGCAGATCGCCAAAAACTCCTATAACGACGCCCTTCTCACCTTCGTCTGGAAGCTGGTTGCCAACTTCCGAAGAAGCTTCTGGAAGGAAGAGAGAAGCAGCAGGGATGACCTGGACGTGGAAATCCATGTAGGTAAAGGGAGAGCTGCCTGCTCGAATCCTCTGTTCGTTCAAGTATTCCTTGAAAACATTTCTCTGTCTTTGTCTTCCCTGCTCTGAAGTGCTCTTTTGTGGATAAAAGGGCTAGTGGAGTTCTCAAAAGTATCCATCTGAGAAGACATTGTGGGGGTAACCACCCGTGTTTCTGGGGCCTTCTAGTTTAAGTACAAGCAGGCCCAGGTTCTGACTGTCCTCACTGACACCCATTGACTGACTGCTCTGGTCAGAGTCCAGTGACTGTCTGGGGCTGGGGTATAGATTTTCCCGACACAGACAAGGTAACTGTGGTCAGTGTCCTTCACTGGCTCCGAGAACTGCATGGCAGCATCACCTCTAGTCACCCTGGTGCTCCTTTCTCTGAGTTTTTCTTCTCTGATCTCACCTCCTCACTTGTCTGTTGCTTTCTTCTGGAATCACTAACCGCTTCGAATTCTTGGCACCAGCTGAGGTTTGCTTCAGGATTGCTTCTGGTGAAGCCCCAAAGGATATTGTTATCTTTTGTAATTCTGGGGTTTTTAGAGTACGTTTTAAAAATCTGAGTGAGCTGTGTGGCTGCAGGGATGAGAAGTGTTTAGAGAGCTTCTGTTTGGGACTGCTTGTGCCAAAATCTGCAGTACAACGTGGAACTGTGTCTCACGCTTTTAGACTTCAGGAAAACCTGGGAGGAACTGAAAAGGAATATGCAGACATAGTGATTTGACTCTCTGAAAATGTTCCCCGGGATGATTTGGAATCCTGTTTAGGAGTTGGGATTCTAAACGATGTGTTAGGAATTAAATCTTTGGACAGCAGTCTAAAGAAATGAGCATGCTTTTACGTTGTGGCAATTGAATTTAAACCCCAAGAGAGTTAGAGTTCAAGTTTAAGGATTCTTTTTTCTAGATGAGAAACAGATTTATATACGAGAAGGAATTGCTTTCTGTTTGGCCAGTCAGAAGTCACTCAGCTGCTAAATTGCTCCCAGCATATCCTCACACCCTCTATACCTTTCCATCTCCTTGTACCTTGTCTTTATGATAGCTGAAAGATTTTGGGTCACCTTATACCACCTAGTAAGTTGCAAATAAGAACTATGCCACTGGGCTGTTAAAGTGGACTGGCACACAGCTACAGAGCTCTGCGGACACAGGGCGTTCTCTGCAGGCATGTCCATTGTCAGAGCAGGGCACTGATATGACCTCCGTTTGCACATGGTGACCACATGCTCCAACTCCTCCCAGGATGCGTCATCCATTACTCGGCACCCCCTGCAGGCTCTCTTCATCTGGGCCATTCTTCAGAACAAGCGGGAGCTCTCCAAAGTCATCTGGGAGCAGGTAAGTGTCGGGGCTCACGCTGCAGTGCCACCTAGTCATGCTTCGTGGTGATAGTTCCTACTTCAAAACTCCCGCGTCTCGCCTGAGATCGCCATTAATCAGTGGAATGCGTGATGCGGAGGGACAAGACTGTTTCTCTGTTTGGATGTGGGAGGAGTGTGTGGGCGGGGAGGCCCCTGCAGTGTCACCAAGCTTGGGTGCAGGAGGAGTCCTTAGGCAGAAATGTGCTTCTCTGAGGTGTGTAGCTGACAACAATGGCTACGAAAGGCCAACTTTTTGAATCAGCTTAGGACATCGTGGCAGCTGAACAGTGCAACTAACTCATGAGGGAAAAATTCCATCTGCTCTATAGAGTAGCAAGAACAATAGGATAAGTATATTTGAAGCAAGGGATTGATATTTTACTCTAATAATTCTTAAAAATTTAAACACACTATATTTTATCACACCTCAGATTTTTTGTGCTAATTCCACATCCAAGACTGAGAGCATATTTGAGTCCAAGGTATCCCCACTCTAGACCGTGAACATGTTCAAGGTTATTTTGTGTGCATTCCAAGTTCTGCTCCGAATCATGGATAGTTGAGACTCTCACTTGCTGCTCTGGCTGCAAGTTCATCCCCATCTACCCTGAATCCTGACTCTATGACTTCAAAGCACTTTGAATTAAAATTAAAA
Organism: Petromus typicus; assembly: GCA_004026965.1. Lineage (NCBI taxonomy): Eukaryota > Metazoa > Chordata > Mammalia > Rodentia > Petromuridae > Petromus > Petromus typicus. The sequence continues at coordinate 114,208 of PVIR01001354.1, read as the reverse complement.
TTCTCTGACCCTCTGAAAAGACCAGGGGCTGTACTCTGGCAGCCCTCGGGGCCAGCAAGCTTCTCAAGACTTTGGCCAAAGTGAAGAATGACATCAACGCCGCAGGCGAGTCTGAGGAACTGGCCAACGAGTACGAGACCCGGGCAGTTGGTAAGTGTCTGGGGCTGGGATGCCAGGTAGGCAGAATCTGTGACAGTGCAGGTGGCATCCACACCCAGTGAGCTTTGAGCAGCAAGTCTAGGCTGCTCCTGCTGGCCCAAGTGAGGACGCACGCCCGTGTGATGTGAACACTTGTCCTACATGGGCCTCTTGGAGATGAACTGGGGATTCCTGGGCTATCCTCAGGCCCAGGTCTAAGTAACTTGGAATTCTGGGGGGTTTGGGGGTGATTTTGTTATGTGACAAGTCTGAGACTTTATCTGATTTGCAACCCAATAAAGCAGCCTGCCATCTGTCTGTCTGTCTGTCTACCTACCTACTTACCTATTTTTAATCTACCCATCTGGAGCACTTTAGATCACTGGGTCTGTGACAGAATCAGTTTATTACCAGTGGCAAACGTAGCAGCCCAAGTTGCATCTTGGGTTGCTGCCATGTCTCAGGACCACTGGGGACAACTCCAGCAAAGGCTGATGTCAATGTTTGAAGATCCCTGAAGTTAGCAGGCAGAGCTCTTCTTACCCCGCATGGAAGAACCCAGAGGCAGCACCGAGCATTATTCTCCTGGGTGACTCTGGAAGGGGTGTTAGGCAGTTCTTTGCTGTCTGATCTCTGACGAAAGCTGGCCAGCATCCTTTCCACCAAGGCCTGGGCCATTCAGAAATGTGAGAAATCAGGATAGTGTTCTCCCAACTTCAGAGAGTTCTTGACTTGCTCAGATTTCCCGTTTTCCTCCAGGTGATTTTAAGTTCGCAGTGATATCTGTATTATATGCTGTCTACTGGCTTACAATGTAGTTAGGTCTGTGTGGGATAAGAGCATGCAGTAATTTATTTTAACAAATTAAAATCTCAAAGACAATGTTGCTTTCTGGATGACCTCAGTGAGCTATGCTTCCTAATGTTTGACTTGTAAATATTTCCCTTGAGTTCTTGCCCTCTCGTCTCTTTCTCACTAACCCTTGAAATGTAAGAACACCTTTCATGCAATAGATCAGGGTTTCTTCTACCTTTTTGTTTGTTTTCACTCTGTGATTTGTCTGCACTGAAATCTCACCAAGAAAGCACAGACAGGCCAAGGGATGGAGGAGAGGCTGCCTCGGCTGAGGGAGGCACAGGGTCTTCTTGCCCCTTTATCAGGGAGCAGTGCCTTCCTGCCTGTCCCCAGGTGGGAGCCCACCACAGGGGGCGCTGCCTGGGTTTAAGGCCGCTCAGTTCCGTGAGTGTCTGTTATCAGGAGTACGGCTGGCTGCCCTGTGTCTACAGAAAGTCTCCCCACTGGACAGCTGTGTCTTTGCCTCTTCCGGGTCCGCACGTTCCTGCCCACACTGTTCTTGGAGTCTGGGCTTAGCTGGGTGTGGGCTGGGCTGGCTGGTGTAGTGAACTGGTCAGCTCCAAGTGCAGCTCTGTTCTCCACTGCAGAACTGTTCACAGAGTGCTACAGCAGCGACGAAGACTTGGCCGAACAGCTGTTGGTCTACTCCTGTGAGGCCTGGGGTGGGAGCAACTGCTTGGAGCTGGCGGTGGAGGCCACAGACCAGCATTTCATCGCCCAGCCTGGGGTCCAGGTAAGGAGTGCTCAGCCACCCTACAACACACCCCGAGACAGGCCAGAATGAAAGGCGCTGTTACCAGCGCTAACCTAATCACACTGGCAACAAATCTTCCCCCAGTAGAAAAGCCGTGGCAGAGGCGGTTGGTTGAGAGACAGTGTGTGAGAAGGCAGCATACTAGAGGCACCGACATCAAGAGATAATCCTTCAGGAGTATATTAGTCAGCATTCTACTACTGTAACAGTGCCTGAGACATAGAAAAAAGGCATTTTGGTTCAGGGTCTCGAAGATTTCAGTTCGTGATGTGGTCTGTGTTCTCTTTGGACCTGTGGTGCGTGCTTTACCTCATAAGCATGTAGCAGAGGGAGCCATCCATCTCATGGCAGCCAGGAAGCAAACAAAGAGGAAGAGGAGGGGCTGAGATCTCAAGAGCCCTTTGAAGGGCACACCCCAATGACCTCACTTCCTTCTGATAGGCCCCGCCCCTTAAAAGTTCCTCTGCCACTCAACAGCAGCAGCTGGAGACTGAGCCTATAACCGGGGCCTTTGGAAGACATTAAAATCTACAGACAGACTGTAGAAAGGAGAAAGAATATCCTTTGAGTGTCCACAAAGTAAACAGTACAGTGTTGCCCTGTGAGCTGGCATCTGGGTCCAAGGCTTGGATCTGAATCCACTGTGCTCCATGAGGTGGGGTGGGGGCCTTTGTTTCTTGTATGAAAATATGAATAGCAGAGTGTGTTGCAAATGGTTGCTGTGAGGGGTCCGTGGGGCCCTGATGGAAGGGATGGTCTTCATGTGAGCTGTTACTGCTGTGGTTACTGACAGTAACAGAGGAGAGAGAGGACTGTGGAGTGGGTGGAACCCATCCTGGGCGCTCTGCCCAGAGCTGGGTGAACCAGTGTGCCCTGATGCCAACCATGCACTGGGCGTGAGGAGGGATTGGGGTGCGGTGGAGGGGCCGACACCTGCCGGTCACACCTGTGTCAGGTTTCTTCCTCCAACTTCCCTTCTCACTGACAAGGACTCAGGGCTCGAGAGGTGCTGGAATGTTGACCCTGACTGCACTGCTAAGAAGTGGCAATGTTGGGGTCTGATCCCAGGGGATGGCCTCCCCCTTCTCAGACATCTGTGGTACCCCGCAGCCCATGGCAGCCCAGTGCCGATGAACGGGACCCACTCACTGCTGTAAGCCAGCTAGACTCACTGGGTCACGGCCCATGGCAAGGACACAGGGGGAGTCTTGCTCTTGCTCCTTGGCCCGGATGCCAGGGAGCGGATTGCAGTGAGACCAGCACGAGTGTGGCAAGTGCTGGGGAGGCTGAGCTGGCTGCCTGGGCAGGTCACACTGTGTCTATGGCATTTTGAGCCCAGGTCCAGAGCATGGGACCCTAGGGAGCCAGCTCACACTCCCTGTCCATATTCCCAAGTTCAGTCAGATGCAGGTGGTCCGTGGGCACTGGAGATCTCACCCCCAGGCCCACGAAACCCCGAGTTTGGTTCCTGGAGTCAGGATGTGTGTGGGGTCAGTGATGTCGGTGACAGTGGCACCCATACCCTCGCTGTTGTTGTCTGTGAGAGAGGACTTGTTGGTAGCACTGGGCAAGGTCTTGGCAGGGTCTGAGAAGGAGGAGGCTGGACACCGCCTGCCTTTGTTTGCCACCTCCCAAAACAGGCCCCACAGCAAGGGAAGAAGTCTGTCCTGGGGCAACAGGAAGCCCACGAACAGCAAGATGGAGAGGAGATGCAGGGACAACGAGGATAGGGTGCTGTGGGCACTGTGCCCCTGGGCAGGCAGTCCTCTGCAGCCTGCGTGAGTCTCGCCACCTCAGAGGTGTTTATCCCCGACTGTTTCTTGCTTTGTCCCTCAGGAGCCGAGCGCACTTGACTGGGATCACAGACAGCCCTCGTCTTCCTCCCAGGGAGAGGGCGGTGGAGCACCGCGCAACCGCCCTTCCTGCGGCTTCCCAGTGCCAGGCAGATGCTCAGGCCCTGGCCCTCTTGCTGAGACTCTTTCCAGGAGTTTGAGGCTCTTTTTTTTTTTTTTTTTGAGACAGAGTCTCGCTTTGTAGTTCAGGCTGGCCCTGAGCTCAGCCTCCAACTCCCATCACAGCAATCCTCCTGCCTCTGCCTCCCGAGTGCTGGAATTACAGGCATGAGCCACCACTCCCGGCACTGTGGTATGTGGTACTGGTTGCTGCTGGGCATGAGTTTCCACACCCAGTATTGTATATGGTTACTGGGGTTCTGAACCTGGGTCCTTGTGCTTGCAAGACAGGCGCCAGAACCACTGAGCTAAATCCCCAGCCCCAAGAGTTCGAGGCTCTTTGTGCCATCAGTTTTGTTTCTGGCTTCTAGCTCTTCAAAGAAATGTATTTTCTAATGTCCACCTTTGTAGACGCCTCTCTGGTCCCACCTACGGGGGCTGGCACAGTGCGTGGCTGTGGGGTGAGCTTGGCCAGGCATTTCAGTTTGAACTTTGGGTTCTGTGTCCCTTCCCAGCTTCCTGATGGAGCGCCCCTTAAGTGTCTCTGGAAAGGAATCCCTGGGCCCTACAGACAACACTGGCAGTGCCCACCGTGGGCCGCCTGGAGGACTGGGACTGTGCCCTGTGGCCTTCTGGTCATTAAAGACAGGGGAGCTGGGCAGCTGCTTGTGTGAGTGACATAATTAGAATTAGAGATGGTTGAAAATGCATGGATTTATTCAGCTCACACTCCACAACCTTGCTGATAAGGCTCACGTTATCAGCTTAGACAAAGACATAAAATCAAACATTTTCAAATTGTTTTCTCAGAGCCCCCTTAGAATCCAGATAACATATATGAAGCAATAATGACATTTATAAGAAAGCCATGCATTTTAGGAGGTGGGGAGGGAAGAGAGTACTTTGCATCCTCCACCTAACTGCATGCGTATGGACTTGTGTTCTTCACCTGTTTCTCTGCAGAATTTTCTTTCCAAGCAATGGTACGGAGAGATTTCCCGGGACACCAAGAACTGGAAGATTATTCTGTGCCTGTTTATCATCCCTCTGGTGGGCTGTGGCTTCGTGTCATTTAGGTAGGAGCCGAGGCACACAGTCACATGTGCAAGTGTGTTGTAAGCAGGTTCATCCGTGTGTGTGTGTGTGTGTGTGTGTGTGTGTGTGTGTGTATAAATGCTTGCAATCCCTAGAACTCAGGACACGTCCCTCAGAGCCTGATCATGTGGTCTGCCATCTCAAGTGGATTTTCCTGATTTTGACTTCACGGGTAGAGACGAGGTTTTTTCTTCAGTGCCCGGGGTGGCATCTGGATTTGTTAATCACAAAATGCCCAGGGGTGGATTCTGGCAGGGTCAGTCTCGGGACGCACGTGGAGCCGCGCCTTCCTCCTGGCGTGCACACGGATTTACCTGTTGGGGGAGCACAGCACTCCTGCCTGTGCACGCGTGGATGTTGATGTGGCCCTGGCCTCTGGTGCAGGAAGAAGCCGATTGACAAGCACAAGAAGCTGCTGTGGTACTACGTGGCCTTCTTCACCTCCCCCTTCGTGGTCTTCTCCTGGAACGTGGTCTTCTACATCGCCTTCCTCCTGCTGTTCGCCTACGTGCTGCTCATGGACTTCCACTCGGTCCCACACACCCCGGAGCTGGTCCTCTACGCGCTGGTGTTCGTCCTGCTCTGTGACGAAGTGAGACAGGTAGGACAGCTGCAGTCTGCTCCTCCTGGAGTCCCTGGTGGGAGAATCACAAGTTGCTTCTGAGGTTCCAAAGACACTGTTTGCCAGAAATAGTATCCTCCTCGTTGGTGGCTGGTGAATGTGAGGGCGCATTTTCCAGCTCTTTGCCATCCAAGGGTCTTCTGCTAGAGGCCAGGTGACGAAGGGGGAATGAATCAGGCATGGGCCGTGCTCGGGAGAGACTGCAGAGTCCTTGCCAACATCGGGGTCGGCTGGATCTGGCCTTCACCGAGTGCCAGGGGAGCAGGGAGGAATCCCGGTGAGGAGCCTTTGCCTGCACGTGTGTCAGGGACAGTGACTCAAGTCGTGGGGGCCCTGGGGGCTTCAGGAGCGCGAGTGAGTTACCCACAATGCTTCTCTGCAGGTTCCAGGGCTCTCGGTTTAGGCCGCTGTGTCCCACCACCGCGTCTAGGAATGTTGGGAAGTCAGTGTTGATGGTGAAAGATAGTGCCGTCCCTAAATCCTTAGGAAAAAGCTTCTGTTGTCACACCTTACAATACGTCAATTTGGCAGGTGTATCCTAGGTGCCCACCATACGCAGGAAATTACAGAGCCCCTGAGCAGTCCAAGACTGGCCGTGCCATGCCGACTGTGGTAGGGCTTGTTTTGGGTGTGGCTTCCCGGACTGAGCAAGATGCTGCGGTCCCCTGTTTTAGAAGGGCAGTATCTCAAAGGGAGGAGGGAGGAGGGAGGAGGGGAGGGAAGAAAGAAGGAAGGAAGAATCCTATCTGGAACTGCAAATTGACAGCAAGCTACAGGTAGCAGCATACCTTGGCCTTTTCTTTCTCTCCTTGACTCTGTCTCTGCCTCAGTCTCTATCTCTCTCTCTGTCTCTATTTCTCTCCCTCTCTCTGTCTGTGTCTGTCTGTCTGTCTATCTGTCTCTCTTTCTCTGTCTCGGGTAAACCCAAAACCTTCACGCTTAGCTATGCCGTCAGCCTTTTTATCATTTTGAGGCAGACTCTTGCTAAGTCCTCCAAGTGGAACTCCAGCCATTGACCCCCCGCCTCAGCCTCCTGGAATGCTAGTGTTATAGGTGTGCACCACCTAGCTTGGTCTTTTTTTACTTTGTGCTTCCTGGCTCCTGTGTGAGTGCTTTTACCACGGCAGGAAGCCCTAAGAGGAACTGGAAGCACCGCTCCTGTGGAGCCGGCACCCCTTCTTACGTGGAGCCTGAGGGGTCCTCTGAGTCCATCCCAGCCTGACAGGCGCCTTGTTGGCACCCAGCAGTGCCTGGTGCGGGACCGATTCGGTTTCCACCTTAGCTTCCTGTTCACGTTTGGCTTTCTCTAGTCCAGTGAGAGATGCTCTTGGTATTTCCACTGGGGTTGCGTTAAATCCGCAGGCTCGTTTTGGAACTACGGTCATTTTGGAAACTCCTGAGTCTCGCTGCCTCCGCGCAGTCTCCCACCGGGCTGCCCCTCTCCCCTGCCTGGGATTTGCCAGGCACGCCGAGTCCATTTGGTCCTTTCGGCCACACTTAGGACGGTTGACCAGTCGGGGAGGCTGGGCGGCCGCTGCTGAGACCTCTGCAGGATCGAAGGACTTGGCTGCGTGTACTGGGGGGACACAGGGGAGCCACCGGCACCGCACAGCTGCCAGGTCCAGTCCTGCAGGAGGAGGCTCTGGGCAGATGCCCTCAGCTGGGGAGAACACGGGACAGGAGCCTGGCTGGGAACAGGGCTGGACCGTCAGGGGAACCTGGAGGCTAAGTCTTGTGTGACATGTGATGCTCGGAGGAATCGCGCGGGGTGGGGGGCGTCTGGCCAGGGTCTCTTCCCTTTCTCCTCCCTCAGGAGTTATCTGTGGGCGCTTTGGTCAGGATCCCGCGGCCTGGGTAGGGTCCGCAGGGTGACTTGAGCCGGCCTCAGGGCCGCGGTCTGCGCAGGGAGGACCCGGCTGCGAAGGCCTGTCGTTCCTGAACCTGCCGCGCGGGGTCGCTGTTTCCTTTCGCTTGGTTTCCTTGCAGCTGGGTCCGTGGGCCTGGAGTTGCCTCCGGAACTGACTCGCACTTGTGAAGGGACAAAACCCCAAACAGGATGCTACCTGCTTCCACCGCGTCTAGGTCAAGCGCTGCGCTCTGCGCTGTCTGCGACCCAGGGACAGACACCCATGTGCTAATTGAACTTGAGCGCGGTGGCAGAGGCATCACCACCCCGCTGCTGCCCAGACCCTGCGTACTGGAACCGCCACCCACCCCTCTCAGCCCGGGTCTTCTGTGTCCCTGGACCCTCTGTGTCCCTGGGTCCGTGATACAGGAAATACTCACCTGGCGTTTAGTGAATACTGTCTCTGCTCTTCTGCCCAGACGAGGCAGCAAAGGTTCTCCTGAGCTGCACTCCGAGCCCAGGAAAGATACTTTGAATAGATGGACAAATGAAGGGCTGCAGTGCCGCCTGGACTCCCCACATCCAGTCTAGGCATGCTAGAGACAAAGATAGTCCTTTCTCTTTCTTGTATGCAGATATTTTAAAGGTTATGTTAATCAAGATATTTCACTCCCATGAACCAAAATTTTTCACAGCAAGTACACCGACCCGTGGACACAGCCCAGGCTTAACAGCCACAGTTATGCAGTGCGCAGTCTGCGGCGCTGGACGCGGGCCGGGGGTTGCTCATGTCCTCACACAGATGGGAGTTCCGGAGCTCATTGTGAAAGAGCAGGAAGATATGTAGGTCCTTCTGGACTTTTCCAGCAGCGCAGGGACAAGAGAAGAGCTCTGCTCGAGCCTGCTTTGCGGCCTCCTGGAAGCACGTGGGGCTGTGGCGGGTCACAGCTTCCAGAGGACCTGAACACAGGAGTGGGCTTTACAAACCCGCTGTGTCCGTGCTGCTGACCCTCTGCCCTCTGTCCCGCAGTGGTACATGAATGGGGTGGGCTACTTCACAGACCTGTGGAACGTGATGGACACGCTCGGGCTCTTCTACTTCATAGCGGGGATCGTGTTTCGGTGAGTAGTGCCGTCGTCCCCAGCGTCAGGCGCTGGGACAGGGAGTGGAGCCAGCCTTGGCCTACAGTGCCCGGACCCACGATGGGGCAGAACTCCAGTGCCGGAGGCTGATCTCAGGGGCTCACATGAGCGAGACAAGCGCCGTACTGCAGGGCCACAGCCGGGACGTGGCACCGGGCTTTGAGCAATCACACGGTTCACAGCCAGCTATTCTTGCTTATGTGTGCAAAGAACGGGTCCCTCATCCCCAAGCTCCGGGGCGTCAGGGCTCGGGCGGGGCACCCCCGAGATCTTCCTCTCTGGATCCAGGGTCCTGGCATTTGCATCCTAGTTGATCAGTAGCACCTGGGTTCTGGGTCACTGTAGCAAGAACTTCTGGCTTACAGGGGATGCAGGGGCAGGTGGTTAGCATGACCTGGCCGGAAGGAGCTGTGTTTTAGGGGAAGCTGCAGGGTCGGACTGCTGGGGCTTGGGCTGGTCGGGGCCAGCGTCACCGTCAAAGCTCGTGAGCCAGGAAGGGGTGACGCTGAGGGACTCCCAGTGGAGCGTGAGGACCAGGCACTGGAGAACCTGGAGCCCAGCTCCTTCCTCCTTCTCTTCTCGGATGGTGCCCGCGAGCTGTACATCTGGCCTCTTTCCCCTCACTCGGCCTCCCCGGGCTCAGTCGCTCTCTGAACTTGGCTCCTCTCAGAAGGAAACTCGGAGCCGCTGCAGCAGCCTCTCGCACTCTCTCCCCGCAGGCTGTACTCCTCCAGCAAGAGCTCCCTGTACTGTGGGCGCGTCATCTTCTGCCTGGACTACATCATCTTCACGCTGCGGCTCATCCACATTTTTACTGTCAGCAGAAACTTAGGACCCAAGATTATCATGCTGCAGAGGATGGTAAGAGGCACTGATGGCCGGTCGATAATGGGGTGGTGGGTGCTGTCTGGAAGGAAGGCTGCATTCCCGTGAAGTCCCAGCGGGGAGGAAGGTTGGCCTGACCATGGGCATTAGCGGGGATCCTCCTGGGGGTCACTGAGCATACTGCCCGCCCACAGCCCCCCAGGGCTGAGCTGGCACCAGCAGGGAGGGAGGGACTTTGTACTGTTTGCGTAGATGTGGATGGCAGAGTCCAAGCAGCTGGCAAGGTGGTCTAGGGTCAGGCGGTGAGAAAGACGTTTGGTAATCGGATGCAGTGGCTATGGAGGGGCCAGACCACAGCCTTGCTCTTTACTGATGTCTGTTGGTATATACTGAAGACAGAGCTCACTGCCTTGCACTGAACTGCGTTCTCAGCCCTTTGTTATTTTTCTGTGAGGCAGGGCCTTGCCAAGTCCCCCAGACGGCTCAAACGTGCAGTCCTCCTGCCTCAGCCTCCCAGAGTGCTGGGATTTCAGGCACGTACCACCAGGCCAGAGACCAGCTTTGCTTTCTACCCACACCAGAAGGGAGTTCCACACGGGTGCCAGTTCTCTGGCTTCTCGGGGCTTCCCTGGGCCAGTTCCCAGCTGTGCCTTCTCTCCACGCTTGTCTTGGAGTCAGATGGGCACAGCATGACTTGTCCTCCGCAAGGCTGAGGCTGAGGGTGAGCCTGTGTTTTTAGCTCAAAGCATGAGGTGTCTGGTCACTATGAAATCATGCCACGTACGCACAGTGCTCTGGAAAGACTAAACCACCCATTCTCACCTATAAGGGCTGCTTTTATTTTGCTGTTTTAAAGAGCCTCAGAAATAAAGTAGAGGCTGTAGAGAATGCAAGGACCATGCAGTGTAGACAGAGAGATTTTGTTTCTGAGCCAGTCTGGAGATCGATGAGTGGAAACGTGTCAGGTGGGCTGAGTCCTGGACAGCAGGTTAGGCCAAAGATGACACTCTCTTCAATTCCTGAACAAACCCCAGGTGCGGGGGCTTTCTGGGCCTTGGGTCTTGAGCCTTTCTGCTCAGTCAGGCCATGTGACTGTGCCACCAGGGCAGCGTCCTGACCCGGCCTGGTGTCTTTCCTTGGCAGCTGATCGACGTCTTCTTCTTCCTATTCCTCTTCGCCGTGTGGATGGTGGCCTTTGGGGTGGCCAGGCAGGGCATCCTGAGGCAGAACGAGCAGCGCTGGAGGTGGATCTTCCGCTCGGTCATCTACGAGCCGTACCTGGCCATGTTCGGCCAGGTGCCCAGCGATGTGGACGGTGAGCTGGCCGTGGGTGGGGGCAGTGGCCTCTACTGACCTTCGGACCAGCTTCAGATGCGGCAGCCAAGCTGAGTCCGCGTCAGGACTGCAGAATAACCTTCAAACCCTTCCTTCGTTCCTAAGCAAGATCTTTCCCTTTTCAAGACTTGAAAAAACATACGACTTCTCCTGCTTTTGACAGTAACAGAAACAGGAGAAGCAAGAGAACTCACCAGTTTAGCAAGGAGGCTGTGGGGGGGTTGTCCTCGAAACCCCCAGTCAGTCCAAAGAGAGCGTTTGAAAGATTCACGTCTGAGCCTGGAATTTCAGCCTCCAGGGTGGGCTCTTGCCAGCTCGTCTTGGGGCAGCAGAGGTGGCGTGGGAGGCCTGGCCACACCTCCTCATGGGAAGAGGGTGTCGGCACACCCCGGACAGTGCCTGACCTGCCATGTGTGGTCCTACTACCCTTGAGCACTTGTCCCATTTGCAGGCATTTTGCAGTTTTTTGTTTTGCTTTGTTTTTTGAGACAGGGTCTCGCTTTGTGGTTCAGGCTGGCCCTGAACTCAGCCTCCAACTCACATCACAGCAATCCTCCTGCCTGTGTCTCCCGAGTGCTGGGATGACAGGCCTGAGCCACCATGCCCGGCACTGTGGTATGTGGTACTGGTTGCTGCTGGGCATGAGTCTCCACTCCCGGTATTTTATGTGGTTACCAGGGATCGAACCGGGCCCTTGCGCTTGTAAGACAGGCGCCGGAACCACTGAGCTAACTCCCCGGCCCCAGGCATTTTGCAGTTTTCCATGTTTTGTCTCCTCTGGTCTCAGTCCTCCACCCCGGAGCCTCTTTCTGCCTCTCAAACGGCTCCTCCTGTGAGCAGCACCAGACAGACATCTAGTCGTTATTATCCAAGTCTGAACCCTGCACTTGCCGCTTTCCATAAGCAGATGAGTTTTGTGCTCAGACAGCCTCTCCACATGGGTGGCTTCGGTCCCGTGTGGGAGAAGCCTATGGCATCTGACCTGGGCGCCGCTGGGCGCCGTGTGGCAATGGGACGTGGCTCTGCCCTCCTGCTCCCTCTTCGGTCAGGGCTCAGGGGTGGCCTTGCTCTGGGCACTGTCAGGACCTCACACCGGGCGCGGATGGGCCAGGGTTCGTGACCCAGCACATCTGGGCAGCCCGGACGACCTCCTCTCAGACCAGCCTTCCTCTAGGACCCGCTCTGGGCCCCCGGAGCTGGACGCCATCCCTGACAACACCTGCCACCCCCCTCCCCCCTCCGCCACCGAGGCCGAGTACTTTTGTCAGTTTTATCTCCCGCTGCTCTTGGGATCTGACTGCCCCAAGCCCGCTGCTCACAGTGTCCTCCCCGCGCTGTCTGGCGCCTTCAGACCTGTGCTGCAGACGGAGGGCCCTTTACACAGAGGAGCGCCAGCAGTCCTGGGGCCCCCAGACGCTCTGAGTGTGAAAACGGGGAAGTCTCACTTCCGGGCCTTGGACCGCTCATTCTCCCAGAGCCATCGAGCTCTCACCGCACTGCGCGGCCGGGGCGCTGCTCCTCCCGTCCTGCGGGGTGGTGCCTGCTCCCCTCCCCCAGGCGCAGAGCCCCTCCCTTGTGGGAACCCGTTTCTGGGTTCGGATCTGTCTCAGTGCAGGTCTCTTGCAGACCCCAGGGTGCTGGAAGCTCCGCGGGCACAGGCCACAGACGCTCACCCTGTCTGGGTCTCGAGCTCAGCGGAGTCCTCGGTCCACAACAGCTGTTCAGCCAGAGGCCGGGCCGGTGGGCCTCAGACGCGCGCCTTGGCGCAGTGCAGGGACGTCGCACAGCCGCGGTCTCGCGCCGCTGGGCACCGAGGCCTCCTCACTCGGCCTCTGCGCTCCGCACCCTCAGGTACCACGTACGACTTTGCTCACTGCACCTTCACCGGCAACGAGTCGAAGCCGCTGTGCGTGGAGCTGGACGAGCACAACCTGCCGCGCTTCCCCGAGTGGGTGACCATCCCGCTGGTGTGCATCTACATGCTGTCCACCAACATCCTCCTGGTCAACCTGCTGGTTGCCATGTTCGGGTACGAGCGCTGCAGGGCGGGGGGCGGGAGGCGGGCGGCGGAAGGTCACTGAGAGGTAGGAAAGGCGACAGAAGGGGCTCCCGTGGGGTCCCGGGGAGGGGTTCTCCTGGGGTCTCCAAAAGGTGCCTTGAGTGTTTCCTGAGAAGTGGTGGTCTAGATTCCAGTGTTTACAGGTTTAGTTAGCTGTTGTTTTAAATATTTTAGTGTAAATAAAAATACCAGGCGGAGCCAGGGGAGCGACTCTGTGCGGCTGGAGGCTGAAGGGGCAGATGTGACACTGGGCTGTTTCCAGCCGGCTGGCAGTCCCCTTACCGGACTTAGAAAATCATGTCTTTCGTTTCTGCTTTCTTTAGGAGGACTCTGAGAGTTTTCTGTGGTAGCTCCCATGAGAGACCTTGTTTTATACTCCCTTTTAGGGGTAGGTAGTTATTTTAGGTACACAAATTCAGCCACTTACAGAAAATGTGTGAAGTTAAGAAATTATCTAGTGCAGCTTGATGTGAAAAAGGACTTGTTTGTCAAAACCAGAAACTCAGAAACTATGAAGGACAAGTCAAACACTTTTGGTTTTATAAAGCAATTTTTTAAAGAGGAAAAGACACCAAAAACGAAGCAATAAAAGCTAGATGTGGTGATGCCTTCCTGTAATCTCTAGACTCTGGGAGGCTGAGGCAGGAGGATCACAAATTCAAGTTCATAGTATAGCAACACCCTCTCAAAAAAAATATTAAGACGAGCTAGGGATGTAACCTCACTCCCCATGTGGAGGCCTGGGCTCGATCCCTAGTACTACAAAGCAAACAAACGAAACCAAAAAATGGTAAAGGACGGATCAGGGAAGATGTTTATAATGCATGTGATGATCAAGAGTTATTAATTCTTAATAAAGAACCCTTGCAAGTCTATACGAGAAAGACAACCCCAAAGAAAATATGTCGGAGGAAATTCAGAAATTCAGAGGAGGAAAACTCTAGTGTCCAGAGAGTAGATGTGGTAACTCGGTCTTGGAGGTAGGACAGTGGAGGGAAAGAACTGAGATGCTGTTTTGAACTCATCGATGCAGCTCGAGGGAGACTCCGTGCTGGGGCTCAGTCTGGGGTGCAGGGCCCTTCCTGGGCCAGGAGCTGCTGCAAACTCTGCAGAGCAACTTGACAAGAGCTGCTGAAAGGAGACAGCGCAGGCTTCTAATCCGTTTGTGCTGCATCCGGACCTGTCCTGCAGGTTCACGTGCAGAAGTGGCAGCTGGATAGTGACACCTGCATCGTCAGTAACGAGAGGCGAGAGCGTGTTGTGTCCATGCTGTGGAATGTCACCCAGAATCTAAAGAGACAAAGTTAGACCTATATTTCTGGGGACCATGATACATTTTTATATAGAACCAAACTATCTAGTGATATTATAGTATAATCTTTCTCCTTGCAAAAGGCAATAAATTAAAAAATCAAGTATATGTACAATGATTGCATACTAATTTTGTAATTCAGAAAAGATAACAGGAAAAAGGCCACTGTCACATAGAGCCCCAAGATTGTAGAAGAAGCCCACAGCTGCAGGCTGCTTGCTTTGTTGCGCAGGGGCCTCTTTTGGGCAGGATGGGCTGGGGATGGGTACCTCTGGGGACATTGTGTGTCAATAGGTCTGGGCCCAGACTGGCATCTGGTGCCCTGCTGCCCAGAGACTGCCCCTCCAGTGCGCCCTCTCCTCTGGGCGCACGGACCCACGGAAGCCTCAGATCTGGTTGAAGTGGAAGAATTTCTTCTTCCCTTGTAGGATCCAGAGTGAATTCACATGCTCAGCTCTCTGAAGGTCAGCTCGGACCTGGCTCCTAAACAGACTCCACAACCGTCTTGGTTGTTGTTTTCTTCTTTAGACACAGCGATCCATCACCCCGATGCTGTCGCGCACGCTGGTCTCCCGTCCACCTAGCCGGCTCCCTCCCCTTCTCCCACGTCATCCCTGAAGCCCTCCCACTTTGCAGAGAGACCCGTGGGCCTCCAAAGCAGTGTCCTTTTCAACTGTAGCAGCCTTTTCTCCTTCTGAACAGTTAACCCTGAGAGTGGAGATGGGGATGCAACCTCAGCACCCAGCCCTTTATGGGTTCACTTGGGAGAGAGAGAGAGAGGGAGAGAGAAGGAGAGAGAGAGAAAGAGGGAGAGAGAGAGAGAGAGAGAGAGAGAGCAGGGTGCTTTGCATGGTTGCTTCACCTCTCTTCCTGGGATATGCCAACTTGGAAGTACCAATGTTGAGCAACAGAACAGCAAGAGAGTCACGGCAAAAAGTTCCGCACCTGCTCTGTGCCAGGGGCCTGGGACACAAAGTCCTGCATCCGTTAGCCATGTGTGGGTGGAGTGTGCCACGCTGCCCTTGCTATCCATAGCTGGTGGCCAGCAGGGTCTCGGGGCTCCAGGAAGTTCTTCCTCACAGACAGCCAGATAGGATCCTGAGACCTACATGCTAGCTGTGTCCTGGGCCAGAACTGCAGGATCACTTGGGGTTGCTCTCAGGTCCCTGGCCTGAGAGTAACAGGTTTAAACCAGTGACAGGCCAGGAGGATCCCCGAGGAAATAGATGTCCCTAAGCTGGCAGCTACCAGCCCTAAGCGGGATGACAGTGAGGTGGGGCACAGTGGGCCAGAGACTGAAAAGCAGAGAATGGAGAGACGCCCAGCACGTGGTAGAGATCACAGCTCCTGTGTCCAGGCGGAGCTCACATGAGCCTCAGCAGGGCCTCGAGGTTGCCTTGCCCAGAGGTCTGAGGCTTGGGGTGCTGTGTGCTGAGGACAGATTCGCCCGTGTGGTTCTGACAAGGCCCCATCCAACGTGTGATCTAGAACAGTTCCCAAAAAGAAGCATTTTTAAGGCTCAGGAGTACTGTATATTTATAGAAAAGTAGAAAAAAGAAAATAATCACTGTTACAAAGGTTTGGTGCTACTTAGGGGAGAAGCTATCAAAATGGAGTGAAAAGACCAAAAAGAAGAAGCAGTCTATTCTGATGATGAGAGCTAATATTTACTGAAGCATCTTGTGCTAGGCACGGATCCAAGTGCTTCGCGTGTGCTGACTCATTTAATTGTTAATTATGTTTGCGTGGCGGCAGCGTGTTATGCTTTACAAATGAGGCAGAGAATGGAAGAGATGACACGCAAACATATTAATACAACATAATAGAATCAGCGTGCACGGCTCTTTCGGAGGTGAGAGTCAGCCTTGTGACAGCCCTGGCACCAGAGTATGATCAGCCAAGGAGAGACGACATGTCCCCAGGGGTCGCCGTCTCTGCAGATGAGTTGGTTGGGAGCATGGGGAAGGCAGGCAGCACGGGGAATGGGTCTTTCGTGGCATATTAAAGAACTTGGCCGTGTCCTGCAGGTGCTAGGACACCCCCTGGGCACATGGCACGGCCTTGGCCTCAGCCTCCGAGGGCGACGCTGTCTGCTGAACCGAATTCTATGTCCAAACCATACTTGGCACACGCCTCTCCGCTCCAGCTTCTGTTGGCCTTGCGCTGCGGTCCCCGTCGTATCTGCATGGCCACACACCTTTCCTTCTGCGTCACAGAGACTCCTCCTCGTCTGACCCAGCTTGTTTTGAATTGCTTGGTCTTCCCTCTTGTGAGGCCACTTCGTTTTTGAAATAGTGAAAGTCACACCTCACTACCATCTTCACAGACTGCCATCCACTTTCCTCTAACGTTTGAGGAAGGGTGCCATTTTGTAAAAACCCAGCAGGTCCTGTGTGTGTCCATCTACGAGGCACAGTGTGACACGCATCCGATGTGTAGCGGCCAGATCAGGTGATGAGCGTCTCCGTGCCATCCTGAGACACCCTCGTTTCTTTTAAGGAAACTCAAACTCCTCTTTTCGGGTTCATCTGAGACCTGTTGATGTCCCAGCGTGAGAGGGAATCAGGCGTGATGAGCATGTCAGCCGGCGCGCACGGGCGTCTGGAAGGTGCAGGAGTCTCGCTCGTCCCGGTCCGGGCAGCGCTGGCGGGCACTTCCGGGAAAGGGGTGACTGCAGGAGTGTGGGGGAAGCTGTCCCAAGTGGCCACCGATGGGAGCTGGAGGGTAGCAGTCCTGTGGGTCCATTTACAGTTCTGTCATCTCAGCATTCACTTCTTCGTGAATCTTCTTGCAGACGCCTCCTTCTGGTGTGATCAGTTTTTCTATTTTGGTTTTTTACTACCAACTGGCTTTCATTACTGAAGTTTTTTATCCTTTTAACATCTGTTGTACAAGTTTCCCTCATTATCTTTATTCAGAGTTTTCCTGGCTTCTCTTGTATATTTACTTATGTGGAGAAGCATGAAGCTCATCCCGCGAATCTTCTTTCCCTTTCCAGAAAAATTAAACTGTGAATTTTATTGTCATGATGTTAACTTTATAGGATTATTTAGAAGTTGGTTTCTTACTATTTAGAGAAAATGGTTTGAATTTCTGGGAAAATTTTATGTTCATTTTCATGTGGTTTTAGGAGATATTTCATTCATTTGTTTCCAACCATTTATGATTGTTGAGTGAGGTATTTTCTGCTTTTCAATGACTATTTTTTGATATGTATGAAGGCTACTAAAGTTTTGCTTATTTTGGAACAAAAGTCTTTCCTGAGTTGTTCCTCTTTTTGTTTCTCACCAAGGAAAGTTTCTCCTACTCCTTATTTATAAGTGCTTTTCTTCTTTGCTTTCTCTCTTTCCTAATCAGAAAGGGATGCTGACTGTGGCCAGAAGACTTTCCAGCAACTGTTGAAATCATATTTCCTTTCGATCTATGGTTATGATGAATTATACAAATGATGAATTATATAAATATTCTTAATGTTCAGTCATTCTTCTATTTCATGATAATAGCATATTTTTCTTCTAATATATTTATGGATTACATTTATGCCAAAGTTATCTGAATTCTAAATGTCTGTTAGGTTAGTGACATTTCCAGTCTCAGTGAATTTCTTTCTCTTTTTTGTTCTTTCTCTTCCCCCTTTCTTTCTTTCTCTCTCTTTCTTTCTTTCTGTCTTTCTCCCCTCTTCTTTCCCTTCTCTCCCTTCCCTCTTCCCCCTTTTCTCTTTTTCTTTCCTCTTCTTTCTTTCTTTCTTCTTTTCTTTCCCTGAGGAGTGGATCTAGAGTTTTGTACCAAGCTATTTATTCAGCTGTTCTAAATTTACGTTTTACTTTGAGACACCCTCTGGCCTAGTTTCCTAGATAGAACTTGAACTGAGAACCTCCCGCCTCACACCCTGAGCGCTGGGGTTACGGACCTGGGCCGCCGTGTCTGGCTCTGACCCAGGATCAGTGAGTTTGAGACCTGGCGTCTCCATGGGGGCCTCTGCTTCCTCCTTCTCTGCTGCTCAGGTGACTGGAGCGGTCACTGTGTCTCTTCAGCCAGCTGAGGGGTTGCCAGGAGCAGGACCCTGGGGGACAAGATTCCACTGGAGATGCAGCTTTGAAGGGAAGATTGCAGCCTTTTTTGCAATGTGAAGGTGCAGATGATCTGCTTGGTAGTGAGACTTGACAATCAAAGACACTTTGCCACGAACCCCTCAAATCCCTCCTTCACTTTGAACACCCTTGTCCCATCATTCGCCATAGTCTGAAGCAGTCCCAGAAGGCCTCTCTGGTGAGTGTCTTTAGTTACACTGACCCGATGCTCTGAACTGATTCAGAATGCAGACCTTCCATGGCAGCTTCACTCTGGCGCAGAACCAGAACTTGTACGGTGCCAGTTTGAGTGAATAAAGTAGATGAGGACGTAATGCAGCATTTTTATTTGACAGAAATTGCTGAAAACTGAAATGCTTCATAGAGTGGCAAGAATGATGGGCTAAGAGTCCGGGAACCAAGGGACTCACTTCCCTAGTCTAAGCGCTCGCCGTGCCATCAGCTCACACCTGGGTGCAGAGCAGTTCTAGCTGGCGAGGGTTGGTGCCCCACATGATGTGGGCCAGGATTTCAACGCATCTTCATACTAAGGATGCTGCTCTTGGCACCTGTCTTGGCCCCTGAGGTACAGAGGAGGCTGCCCTTCCAGAAGGACGGCCCTTGGTGGCCCTAAGTTGTCCTGAGGAACACAGGAAACAGAGATTGGAAATGGAGAAAGGTGCAGGGTGCAAGGCGTGTTTCTCGGGCTCTGGCCTTGGCACTCCTGAGTAGAGAGATGCAGAGCCGCCCCGTGAGGAGCAGTGGGGTCTTGGCTTTGGCCAGGGGAGAGAAGGAAGCAGTGCACCGTGCCCCTGCCTGGACCTCTGTGTTTCTGAGCCATGGTTAGCATAAGAACTTCACTAAATCAGTGAGAGGTTGGAGTTGGGCCCACATCTCATTTGCCATTCTCTGCTCTAGATGGCTCAGAAGATGTGAAAGGCACCCGTGAAGCTACGTGCACTCTCTGCCTGCACGGGGCCTTTGGGCCTTTGCTCTGCTCTGAGCTCCTGTGGAGGAGAGGGCACCTGCCGGGGAAGTACCTTCCCCTGCTGTAGCATCATAAGGACTAGTAATTTCTCTCGAATCAAACATCGGAAAACAAGATGCCATCATTTTTACACGTAATGTTTGAGTTGGAGCTGTTGACTGCAGTCTACTTTGGGCAGAAGATGCATGAAAGGCAAACATGCGTTGAGGGTGATGACCAGGTTGGCACTAACCGTTCTGGCACCAAGGAGCAAAGTGTGGTTTCTGGAAAGTTCCTGCCTTGAGAATCAGGAATCTGGGATGTGCCCACTGACCCATCTCTGCAGCCACCAGAGCCAGCCAGGGACTGGGCCAGGGGACGACGAAGCATCATGCCCGCTCCCAGCGCTTTTCACCTAGAAAGGTCGACCTTGTAAGGCTGATGTGAGGCCCGGTCCTGCACAGTACATGTTTCACGAATTCCTGCCCTTCAAAGTACCACCCTGTTTAAGAGCACTTACTACAAGCTGTAAAATGCCTGGTAGTTACCAAAACGCCAGGTTGATCGGAGCCTTTGGAACTAGAGCAGAGCTGTTGAAATATTTATTTCATTCTGCTGAGGTGGTGCACATATTGGGCCGGACCGATGGGTTCCAGTGTAGACTTAGTGCTTCCCTCTAGGGGACACAGCAGTTAGTTACTGTCACTGCCCCTCAATTTCCTCATCTGTTAATTATAGATAACAATAAGACTTGTAGAGTTATTTAATGAGTAAATCAAGCCATGTAAGTAGACCGTTTAGAATAATGTCAGATACACAGTGTTTTCTATTTTGTAGTTTTGTTTTAAATTGTAACTGGAAAATCACACCTATAATTGGCTTAGGGATAGAGCATAAGACATATTTCTATGACTAATTCTTGATCTTGGTATCATGCTTGGAAAATACCAGGAAAAGAAACGAAGACACCCATCAGTGACTGGTATGAACTTTGATTTACATTGTGAATTATGATATAAGTATTAATTGGAGCCTGATTATTTTCACTTAATGTATAAACATTTGACCATGGCATAAAATTATTCATAAATACATTCCTTACTAGGGTATGTTTGTAATACAGAATAGTGATGTTAGTTTTGGGAGAATTAGTACATGCATAAAACTTATCTGGACCCACCTATCCCTTCGTCCCTTCTTCCTCTGATCCTCTACCCCATTTCCAAGAGTTTATCATGTAGCTTCCATTCATTCTCTCTTTATTTATTTATATGTAGATTTGTCACGCGATATTTAGCTTTCTGTGTCTGACTCCTTTGTTTAGCACGACGGCCCCACGTTCTATCCATTCCCTGCCGTGACTTGATTTCGTCCTTCTTTGTGGGTGGACAGTGTCCCACTGAGTGCGTGCGCCACACTGTCTTCATCCATCGACTGCTGACAGACCTTGAGGCTGTTCCCAGAGGGGGACGCTGGGGCGTATGTCACACAGTCCGGTGTCCCCAGGTGACTCAAGAATATACCCGGGACAGGGACAGCTGGGTCAGATGAATATCTCCTTCAGTTTCTTGAGCAATCTCCATACCGATTTCCATAGCGTGCGTAGGAGCCTGCATCCTAACTGACGGAGCAGGTGGGCCCCTTTCTCCCGCGGCCTCTCGCTTTCCTTGCTCTTACACATAATTTTCAATGAATGCAGGGTGAAGTCATATTGACTAAGCAGGCTTTGTTGTATATTTTCTTCGAGTTGAACTTTTAGGCTCTTCTCTTCCTTCAGGGTGGGACGAAGGCTGCTCTCCCCTGCAGTGTGGCCAGCAGCGATGTGTTTGTATCCATTTACAATTTTTTTTTTTTTAGCATCTCCCTGTTCTTAAGCTAAATTCCTCAAAATGAACTCACTGGCTCAAAGGCATGAACATTTTAAAGGTTACTGATAAATATTAACAAACTATTTCTCCTGTTTACAATTAATGTGTACGAAGGAGCAAATCATTCGAGGAGTCAGTATTTTGGGTCTCTTTGTAACTCACATAATAACAAACAAATGAAAGAAGAGAATCTTTGAAAGATTTCAAAGTAGAAGTAGTTTTAGAGTTCCTAGGACAGTTTTTGTGATTAGAGACACCAGACAGAACAAGGGCTAGACACCTTGGGCAGTGTGACCCTCACATGGCCTGCCACCTGGTCCCTCTGACTCTGGTGTGGGTACAGGCTTGTCCTGTTCTGTCTGGACTTGAGCTGGTACTAGGACAGCTTGATGTCAACATGACTGGTGGCTGCATGGGAATCTCTAAGACTCGGCTTCTTCTTTCTCCTGCCAGCTACACGGTGGGCACCGTCCAGGAGAACAATGACCAGGTCTGGAAGTTCCAGAGATACTTCCTGGTGCAGGAGTACTGCAGCCGACTCAACATCCCCTTCCCCTTTGTGGTCTTTGCTTACTTCTACATGGTGGTGAAGAAGTTCTTCAAATGTTGCTGCAAGGAGAAAACCACAGAATCTTCGGCCTGCTGTGAGTGACCTGCCCATTGGTGCTGGGCTCAGAAGCACCGACTGGCTTCTGGGAAAGTCTTTATACAACAGGAAACAGTTATTAAGTCTGTTCTCCACATATCTTTGAAGATTGGGATCAGGCCAGAAAGAATAGACAAAAAATTAAGGAAAGATCTTTCCCAGCCAGATAGATTTATTTTTGGAGAAAAGCTTTTGCAAGCATAATAATAAAATAAATTAACTATAAAGTTTATTATACCTATTCACTATGAAGTTGATTAATTACAAACTAGCAGGGTTCACAGGATAGTGTCGTCATATCATGACTTCAAATATCTGATATGGCAAGGTGCTGTACAGGGGAGTAGCATGTCCTAAATCTTATCATCGCTTCTACCTTACATAGCAACAGAGAACCAGAGAGAAGGCTCTGGTTGAGGATCCAAGGAGGAGGGAAAAGTTAGAAAGAAAAGTTACTCACTTCTTAGCTATTCCAAAAGTAAGGGCCTATCATTGACATTTCCCATAGTTCTCTTTGGGAAAAAAATTTTAATGGCCACCCCACACAGCCCCACACGTTTACTACAGATGTGAGTTTAAAGACAGTGCAAGCACGAGCATGGATAAGAATTGTGCACAGGAAAGTAGAGGCGAGCATGCCCTCCATGAGCAGATAAAATAGTGGCTGTGGCAGAAGCAGTTGCTTTGCAGGAGGCACGTGTGCCCTCACAACTACTTTCAGTTTTGGGACACAGCCACAGAGAATGCACACCTGGCCAGACCTGAGGTGAAGCAGAGAGCATCATGGGAAGGTCATGGCACAGGGAGGGGGGGGCCCCGGGCAGCACTGGCTGAGGTAACAGATACCGTCCGCATGTCCACTCTTATCCTGGATGCATTGCTGAATGCTATAGAAGCCGCTTGTGCCCTCAGCCAGGGCTACAATCAGAGGGATAAGAGTGAAAACTGAAAAGCCTTCATTGCAGAGTGTTGGAATTGCAATTTTGGAGAGAATATGAGGAGGAGGAGGACACAAACCTGGGCTGGAGTGGATCGAGGGGGACCGCCCAGAGAGAGGGACAAGAGGAGGACTTGGCATTGGCCAGACTAAGGGGCCAGGGCCAGGACGGGGCTCAGGCTGTGAGCGGTGTTTAGAGGGAGGAGGGAGAGGTGCGAGGAGTCTGTGGGACTCAGCTGAGGAGACTCAGAAGACCTGGGGCTGTCGCGGTCAGGCCCACACAACCCACTGTGCCCTGTGCCACCCCGAATGTCTGAGGAAAGAGGGAAGGTAAACAAGAAACATCCGCGGAATTACTGGTGACAACAATTGTGAGATCTGCGTCCCAGCGACTCTTGGGGGGTGACTTGCTCCTTCAAAATCAAGGGGTAAAGAAATGCCCAGGGCTAATTTGGAAGGGTCCTTAGAGCGCTGGTAAAACGGTGCCCCTCAAATTCTGATGCTCTGTCTTGTGATTGGCGGAGAGCAGTCCTGGCACGGTGCCCGGAAGGGGAGGGCTTCTAGACGGCCCCTCCCACTGGAGCAGCTCCGGGACAAGTCAGTCTTCTTTAACTGGAAAGGAAATGGGAGTTGGAGACAGTTTTGGACACGGATATCTTACGGAGACTCCAGCGCAGATGACTGAGGGAATGTGTCTAGCTTGTCCTGTTTTCCACACTCAATTTTACCAGGATAGGCGAGTCTGTCTTCCGGCCCACGCCTCTTCCTGCTGTGCCAGGGCGGGTGTGTTCCGCTGAGTGTGCTGGTGCTTTCTGATCCTTTTTCTCCCGGTGTCTGAGAGGATGACCAGCCTGGGTCCTGTTCGATGCTTCACTGATCATCGTACCGATTTCCTAGAATCCCAAATAGTGTGATGACTGAGAAGATGAGAATATGAATCTTAATAACTTAGAAATAGTAATCACTGGCAATTAAGAAAAAAAATCAACTCCCCACAAACCATCATTGTTTGTTAGATTCTTTATATGAGACAGAGGCGGGATGCCCATAAGTCGGACCTACTCCCGAGCCTGCCCTGAGGCTCTAATCTCCTGCCGACTGGCTTCCTCAATATAAATGTGCCGACAACACCCAACTCCCGTCACAGTTCAAACAATCATCTTAGTCAACTCTTTTGACAGCATTATTTCCAGACATTACATGTCACTTTGAGGATGTCAGTACCTATCACACATATGTAACAGCTTCTTTTGAAGGAAGTGTTTTGATGATTTAAACAGGCAGCCGTCTGATTCTCCATTATTCTGCCTTAGCAGACAAAATGAGCCATTTCTAACTAAAGGAATTTTAAAGATTCAGAGGTGGGATTTCAGTATATTCCAAGACCACATTCAATTATCACAAGCACTTAATGACATGTCACAGGTTCTGTCTGAAGTCGGATTACTGATAAGTGATTGGAGAGATAACATTACTGATATGTGATCGTATAGGACCAGCACATGCTTCAGGAAGACTCGCAAGTTTGTCATAAATAGGCCAAGAGAAAAAAACAAATAATGGATATAAATTTCAGTGAGGAAGGTTTTTGACTCAGTATAAATAAAAAAGAATATCTAACAGTTTGTGTCATCTGGAAATGAAATCAGTTACCCTATAAGGCAGTGAACTGCCCATTGGCACTGAAGTCTCACTGGGCACTGGTGCTGGAGGAGATGTATGCGATTCTAGCTCACTCCGCCAGAGTCAGTGGAATCCAGAAACTCAGCGTGTGAGGAAGACAAACCAACTTCCCAGATTTGGGGTTAGGCTGAGCTGACCGAATAAAATGCACTACATTCTCCTCGAGGCTACTTAGTGGTTGAGCATGATTTGTGCATAACATGGACACAGATCTCCCCAGTCTGACCAGCAATGGAAAGGAGTGGGCAGATGGTTCGGAGAGAAACGCTGTGAATCAGGCCTTGCCTGCGCAGTGAGGCCCTGCAAGAACGGGAACAGTGTGAGCTTTTGCTGTTCTTTCTCTTCAAGTAGTTCTTTTTCTCAGGAAGGCAAAAAATGAGAGGTGAGAGGAGTCTCCAGAAGGCGGGGTCCCTGTCCACCCCGTATTAGCCTGGTTATGACTGAAGAGAGTCCGAGCCCGGCTGACTGACTGATGCCCAGCAGCCTGGCCACTTTGGCCCCCTACTGTTCTCGGAGATTATCAGCTCCAGAAACTGCAGCCTTTCCCACTGCCAGGGCCTTGATCTGGCAGCTCATTTCCTACTTTATTTAGAAACTTCCTGTTTTTGTAAGGAAATGCAGGCTTTTCCCAATAACTTTTAGAAGAGCGGAATCCAGATTTTCACTTTTGGAGCTCATCTGGGGATATCTTCAAGTCATACAAGGATGCTACCCAGTAATGGCATTTTTATAAAATGTATTTTTTTTTATGATTCCAAAAGCAATCTACGCTCATCATAGAATGTCTGAAAAATGCAGAAATGTACAAAGAAAGATCAGGGCCCACGTAACCAATGAAGAAGAGGTAAATATTGTCAGCATTACTGCCTGTTTCCTATCATTCTTGTGTGGATATGGAATAATGCGATGGCTGTATGCATGCATGACCATAGCTTAATCTGTTCATTTAACTAATAGTGTAATGTAAGTATTTCCAATATCCAGGGCGTATCTATGACATTGTTATAGATATTCCTATACTCTGACTGTCTAACCTGTCTGGGTTCTAATTTTTAACTGTGGATGAGCCCAGCCGATGGCTGTACTATAGTCAGCGAATCCCTTGTTGTTAAACACATGGGATATTCTGACTCTTATTAGCACGTGACGTGTTAGAGAATCCTATGCCATTTTTGAGCTCTCTGGCCAGTTTTCCCTGGTCGTTTGCCATTATTGCTCTCTCACCATCTGTGCTTGGGAGCTGCCATCTTTCCTGTGTTGAATTTTAGTACTCCTCATGGGCCTCCGCATAGATTTCAGTTTGAAAGAAAAGACATTGCAAACATATTGCTAGAGTCAATGTAATTTTTTGAAAATGTGGTTAAGAGCTACTTTGTAAGCTGAATAACTACCATTTAAAAATACATATGGTTGGGTGTGGTAGCACATGCCTATAATTCCAGTTACTTAGGAGGCAAAGGCAGGCAGATTGCAAGTTCGAGTCTGGCCTGGGCAATTTAGAAAGACTCTGTCTCAAAAAGCTGTGGCGCTAGGATGGGATATAGCTCAGCTGCACAGTGACCCTGGCTTCAATTCCAGATCCCCCTACCTGAAATAGATTTGCTTATATGGGATTTGCTTAAATCCAAGCACTATTACATTGATTCTTTGACCCTCAATTAGTTCTTTTTATCCAGAATACAATACAGAATGCAATACCCAGGAGGACATTGTAATTCCTAAACCCTAAGATTCGAATGAGCACATTTCAAGGGTAAAAGTAAAAGCTACCTAGGTGTGTTGCAAGTGGCCACCTGCTTGAACACATGTGCTCTGTGCCTTGGACTGGTGAGGTATTAGCTGCCCACCGCGTTTGGGCCTGCGGTGTGGCTGAAGCAACTTCAGCTCATTTGCTGGCCCCCGTCTGACACTGTAAGAAACTGAACTAGGACTTTTCCTAGAGTGTGTTGCAGGCCAGCGTTACACCTGCCCTGGCTGAGATGAAAGATGAAGGCTAGAGGTGGAAATTCCCTTTCAGATCTGCACCACATGGTATGTTTGACAAGGGAAGGAAAAGCTCTTTAGCTTATCTTCCCCTCTCCCAGAGTTGTTGCCACATGTTTAGGTTGCCTGTTGGAAAGCCATTGGTCGCCATCCAACTCAAAGGTTCAGCATTTTTGTGTCCTCAGAGGAGAGACGAAGCATGTGCGTATCAGATGTGAGAGCCAAAGTCCTTAGCAGAATGATATAAAACACACAGACAAAATTGAATTGATCTCTATTTGGAATAAAGACCATGTGCTTATTCCGTACGAGGAGCCGGTTCTTCGCTGTCAGAGAGGAAGTCATTAATATCCCATGACCCAGGGCTGTCACTGGCAAATGTCCATAATCAGACCAGCCAGGGCCGAACCCAACTCTTCTAGTTCCCGGGTCTCAAAACGCCAGGCAGGTGTTCATTCAGAAAGCAAGAGGCAGGCGAAACCATCTGCGTGTCTTTCCTTTCTCATTATTCAAGGTTTCAGAAATGAGGACAACGAGACTCTGGCGTGGGAGGGCGTCATGAAGGAGAATTACCTGGTCAAGATCAACACGAAAGCCCACGACAACTCAGAAGAGTACGTCGGCTGCTTGTTTCTGCTTCACAAAGTCCCCTTTGTATACGACAGGCAGGAGGAGAGTGTGGATGGCTCATGTACGTGTGCTCTGTGGAGAGCGTTTGTGGGAGGTGGCCCTAGTGCCACCTAGATGTCCCCCAGGCAAGTAAAGACACTGTTGGCCCGTCTTTCAAGAAGACAAAAGCCATCTCTACACTCCTGATGGTCCTTTAGGGTTCTGGGGAGAAAGAGATCATTGGAGCCAGCAGTAGAAGTCCTCAGGATCAGGTAACAAGAGTCCCCACTGCTGAGACGGTTCTAGAGAGCTCCACATGTACATATGTGTTTACCGTTTGCAGGGCCGCATACCATTTATCCTGTGAATCACAAAATACAGAGATCAGAAAGTGGAAAATACATTGGTTTATCTGTCGTAGGTTCTCTTTGCAGTCTTGAGCATCATTTCTGAATTGCAAGGAGTTGCTTTTAACACCCATGTGATTCATAAAAAGACATTAAGTGTCTTGCAGAAATGGCTGAGCTGCCGCTAAGTGTCTGGTGGCCCACAAGTGACATACCACAATGTCTGTAAAAGCTTGTTCTTCTCATTGTGAAGCTTAGCAGTCTTCACTGACAGCTGTCATCCTCGCTGGGGGTCACGACACACCTCAGAATGTGCCCTAACAGCGTGCAAAGGAGCATAAACGTGAGCAGTCCCTTTGTCAGGTGCCACACAATACCGAAAGCGGTGCCTGATGTTGTCCCTCTGAGTGGCAAAGATGATGGCGTGTGTTCTGGGACTCATAGACTGTGAGGCGGGAGCAGAGATGGACCTTCCCATGCTCTTTCCCACCCATCTGGAGAGGCAGAGTTTATTTGCTGTTCTAATTCTGGCAAGAGAGGTAGACTGCTTTGTTTGGGTTTTAGAAAAAAATCCACAAGGTGAATTCAGCTGGCCCTTGATTGAGCTGAAAATGAAAATGACCTGCATTCCGGCCCTTAGAAGACTGAAATGATGGCGGGAGTCCGCTCAGCTTCTCACTCGCTGTCTTTCTGTAATTTCTCTGCAGAATGAGGCATCGGTTTAGACAACTGGATACAAAGGTATGGCTCTACTTATACTCTGGGAATTTAAAAAAAATCTCCAGTGTCTTGAGCTCTCAGTTAAAAGTCAACAGTGACAGAAAGCAAAAAATTAATTCTTTGAATAAAAAAAAAATAGAAAGGACTCTTTTCCACCCACAGCTTTCTTCCTTTACCAGCTAAGAGCTGGGGGCTGGGATAGAATGGCTTCCATGCTTCCGGCTGCTTGAAAGTGTCACGGCCGTGATCTGTGAGTCATCTGTGTGTCTGTCCAACTGGAGCTCTGTCCTAATCTCTACTGTGAAGCACATGAAGATGTTTCAGTTACGGGGAGTCACCAGAGGGCTCGGAAGAGTTGTGTGAGGACCTGAGAGCCAGTAGATGGATCTTTGATGCAGAATGATTTGGTACTTCTTAATCTGGAGGATCTTTCACACACACAGACACACCTGTGGTGCTGGACCCGGGTAGCCAGAGATGATACTGGAGTTCAGGGGAAATGACAGTTGATTTGTAAATGCCAGGTGCCTCCCAGACCCTGAGGAGCAAGTCACATGTGCTGTATTATCACAGTACTGTGAGAATGCTGACTGGTGACATTCACATGCTGTGCATTTGTCATGTGAGGGCTGAGCGTGTGAGGAGCGCATGTGGTGGCCGACTCTCCCCGACCCAGTACCTCTTCCGTGGTAGAGCCAACACATGTTTGTTGAGTGAATGAAAGGTGCTCTTCATTGAGCTTAGCGTGAGAATGTTTCCAGCACAATGTCTTGGTTATTTGTGTCATTTGGTAATGATTCTAAAACTCAGGGCTATGTTCTCATGGGCCCTGTAGCACATCAGCCACCAGAATCTGGTTCGTGTCTGGTGCCCAGGATCTCCCTGGCCCTTCAGGGTGGCTCTTGCAGACTTGCCACAGTTTACCAGTCTGTGGCTGGCTTCCAGGAGTGACAGAAGAAGCTACTCTACTGTTCAAGGTGAGGCCTGGAGCTGTCAAAATGTCACTTCTGATAGAGTCCTTCAGTCTTGGGCCAGCCGCAGGAGAAGGAATTGGTGGCAGCCATCTTTGGTGACACTCTATCACATCAGTTCATGTCTGGTTACTGGTTCTCTGGTTCCAAGGTTCTTTTGCTGGTTTTTGCAGAGGGACTGGGAAGGTTTCTGTGCCATTAGTACGGAGTGACTGTGCATTAATAATCACGTCAGAGTGTGTTATAATATAATCAGTGGAGAAAGAAAAGCAACGTGCTAGATATTTTTAAAGATTAGAGAAGACTTGAAGAGTTTTTGAGAGAATACATGAAGTTGGATATTTATATTAGACACCCATACAACCTCTCATGATGTGTGCATTTTTTCACATCCTGTCTTTGTATTAAAATGTGTTGCCTGCTGAGTCTGTGGGAGGGCCACTACCTGCCAGTCGCTGGCTACAGTGTAGACACGGTACCTGAACTTCTTGGATGAACTTTTTGTTATATAGTTTGTGTATAGAAGGATTTTCAAGTCCAATCACATGGGAATGGATAGCAGGAGTGATGTGCTATGTGGTATCTGGCATGCGCCCAGCTATTGTGTCTGTGTTGGACAGGAACAGGGATAGGTAGCTATAAAGGACCTAGGTCAGGAGAAGGGAAGGTTGTGCTGAGTGGCCAGAGCAGGGTAGTGTGAGCCAGAGGGAGCTGAGTGGAAAGACGCAGAGACTGAGCAGTTCTGTGCAGAAATCAAGTGCCTCTCTACAGAGCTGGGACTCATGTCCATGAAAGGAGGCTATGCGGGATTTAGAATCCAAGAGGGGCCGATCTGGGGCTCTCTGGGAAGAGAACATGCTGAGTGGCAGAGTGGCTGAGGCAATCCAGGTAAAGGGGAAGGAGGTCCTAGGAGGCAGCCGGTGCTGTGCGGGCAGGGGAAGCAGTCCATCAGTGTGTTCGGTGTTTTTGTCCTTACTTCCGGTTTATTGGGGCAGCTTTGAGGGAGCTGATGGGAAGCCGGTATAGTGACTGGGCTAAAGCTCCCCCAGCTGCACATTGATCCTGTCCTTACTTGAGGACACGTAGACAGTGACAGAGGACAGCACCATTGGGGATGCAAGGAGCATGGCAGAAGCCGAGCCTTCTGGAAAATCCACCAGGCCTGGGGTCGGGAAAACTAGGGAAGCAGAGGTCCTGGCTGAGCTGACCAGATGCCCAGGGGCCACGTGGTTTGTGGACCTGGATCGCTAAGCACTAGGTCTAGGGTGTCAGGAGGGTTGGCAGACCTGGCACTGTTGTCCTAAAGGCGACCTGGGGGAGTGCCAAGAACTGAAATTGTAACAGCAGGCTGTTCCGATGTCTGCGCAAGCCACAGTCTCCAGAGCCCTGGAGCAGTGCTCCCGGGCTGCCCCACTGTCCTGGCCGTCGGGCTCAGCCCTCTCTGGGCTCCCCGGATGCTACCTGCACCACTCTTTGTTTGGGTTTTGGCAGACTTCGGGCAGACACCAGGGGACCCCAAACTGTCCCCTGCCTCTCTTCTCGTGTGTTCCCCTGATGCTCCTCATTTTTTATTCTCTCCTCGTGTCTTCTTACTTCTCCTTTTGAGCAACAAAAAATCCTCTCCTTGACACTCACGGAATTTTAGCGATCATCTTCGAATCTTTTGTTTCTTGATCAAGCTTTGGGAGCCTTCTCTTTTTTTCGTTTAAATTAACTGAGCTTTTAAAAAAGCTTCATTGAACTATCATTGACATAGACAATGTGCTTATGTATTGCTTACAGTGTGTAATTTGATGTTTTGATCCATGGATAAATTGCAAAATGATTACCACAATCCAGCCTAGCTAATTAACATATCTGTCACCTCTACATAATTGCCATTTGTGTGTTGTGTGTGTATGGGGAGACTTAATTTAAGACGTGACACAGTCTGGGATGTAGCTCAATGGTAGAGTGATTGCCTAACATGTGTAAGGCCCTCAGCAGCAGAAAAGAAAAACAAGTGTAACCTTCAGTGAAATTCAGGTGCACAGTGAAGGGTCAGTATAGCCCGTGCTCGGCAGTAGCTCTCGGAACTTACTCATCTCCCACACTTGAGACTTTGTGCCCGTGACCAGCATCTCTCACCTCCATATCCTATGACCCCTTCTCTTTAAAAAGGCTGTGGAGTTTCCCATGAGATATACATAGCACATTTGTTTCATCTGTACTTTGGCTATTCGTGGGAATAATGCCACATTGACTGTGGGAGTGCAGATCTCTCTTCCTGATTCTGATTTCAGTTCTTTGGATTTATACCTGGGAGTCCTGGTAGCTGGATTATACAGTGGTTCTCTCTTCAGGTTTTGAGGAACTTACATCCCATTTTCCATAACAGTGATATCAAATTACTTTCACACCAGCCAGCCACATGGCCCCTTTTCTTTGCATCCTCATCAACACTTATCTTTCTTGCTGAAGACAGCCATCCTAATAGATGTGCGGTGGTTTCTCAGAGTGATTTCCCTTGTGTCTCCCTCATGATTTGAGATGTTGAGCACCTTTCTCCACAGATGCATCAGCCACTTGAATTTCTCTGTCAGAGAAGTGCGGATTTAGTGTCTAACTGGGTTATTGGTGGCTTTACTACTGAGAAGCATGAGATCCTTATATATTTTGGATACGAATCTCTAGTGAATATACGGCTTGCAAGTATTTTCAACTCTCTGCAAACTCTTCTTTCATATTGCTGATTATTTCTTTTGCTGTGAAGAACTTGTTATAATCTACCTGTGTATTTTTTGCTTTGGTAGGCTGTGATTTGGAGACTGTGTTCAAAAAATCATGGCCAAACCAAAGACAGGAAAATTTTCTCCTCTGCTTCATTGTACAGCTTTATAGTTTCGGATCTCCCATTTAAGTCTTGGACTTGTTTTTTCTTTGATTTTTGTATTTGGTGTGAGATATGGGTCCAGTTTCATTCTTCTGCACGTAGAGACCCAGCTTTCTGAGAACAACTTGTTGAAGAGCTACTCTTTCTCTCCTGTGTATTCTTGTTTATTTCTGGGTTCTGTCCCGCTGGTCTGTATGTCTGTTTTTACTGCCATACCTTCAATCGTGTTCTTGCTAAAGACTGTCCTGCCCACACAGGGTCTTTTTGATTCTCTGTGAATTTTATGCCTTTTTATTTCTGTAAAAAACTTTCTCGGAGATTTCAGTAAGGATTACATTGAAACTATAGATCATTTTGAGTAGTATGAGCACTTAACAATATTTACTCTTTCAATTTTTAATGGGGTGTTTTCGCACTTATTTCTCTTTTAAAAATTTCCACCATCAATGTTTAAATTGGTATACATCCTTTACTTCTTTGACTAAGTCAATTACTAGATCTTTCATTCTTTTTGTTACTAACATAAATGGGATTATTTTCATTTCCCTTTCAGATCACTCAATGCTGATGTATATAAATACTGCTGATTTTTGTATGTTCATTTTGTATCCTGACATTTTACTTAAATTAATGTTTCCAGCCCTCTCCTTCTCCCTCTCTCTCTCTCTCTCTCTCTTTCTCTCTCTGTTTGTGTGTGTGTGTGTGTGTGTGTGTGTGTGTGTGTGTGTGTGTGTGAGATCTTCAGGTTACCTACGTACAAGATCATCTACAAATTGATTTGGATATCTTTTATTTCTTTGATTATATGGTCGCTCTGATGGGATTTCTAGTTTGGAATACCAGCAGTGTATTTGGCATTTGGAATACCAGCAATGAAAATGGGAATTTTGTCTCATGCAAATGTTAAAGGAAGAGCTTTAGCTTTTCTTCTCTGAATATGGTGCCAGTTTTGTCCTCCTTCATGTATTATTTTTACTGTGTTGAGACAAGTTCCTTCTCTTCCTTTTTATGAGAGTTTTTATCATGAAATATGACTGAATTTTGTTAGCTGCTTTTTCTGCATCTACTGACATGACCATGGGATTTTGATCTTTGTTGTTAATGTAGTTTATTGCTAATTGATTTTCATATGTTAAACCATCCTCACATCCCAGGATAATACCAATTCCTTGCAGTATATGATCTTTTTCATGTTTTCATAAATTGAGCTTGCTAGTGTATTGTTGAAAATCTTTGCATCTATATTCACCAGGAATAGCAGCCTGTAGTTTTCTTTTGTTGTCTGGCTTTGGGACCAGAGCAAGGTGGCTTCCTTGAATGAATTTGGGAAAATCTCCTTGTCTGCTCTTTGGTAGAGTCTAGGGAGGGTTGGTATCTGCTCATATTTGGATGTTGGGTAGAATTAATCCAAGAAGCCATCTATTCCTAGGCTAGCTTTTGCTACAAAGTTTTTGATGCCAATTCCTCCAGTTTGCTGTGGGTTTGTTCAGCTTTGTACTTCTTGTTGATTTGGGCGTGGTTGGTTGCATATATTTTGAGGTAAGCTGAGGCTCCGGTGACGCTGGTGTTTGCTCTGTAGCGGTCATGAGTACTTACTGCCCTCGATGGACAGCCTGATCTATGGCTGTCTGACCTGTGACCAGAGAGTCCTTCATGTAGGAAGCTTGTTTATCTTAGAAGATGACCTTAAGGCCCGGGTCTAACCATGGATCTGGTGTTGACTACATGTTCTTCTTGGCACCCAGGGAAGTAGCCCCTGGCTCATGGGAGGCAAAAATCGAAAAACTCAATGATAGTACGAAACAAGGGTTGTTCTCCTTAGACTTCTAAGGGTTTGTGAATTTTGTTATCTTTTGACAGAACCAACTCTTAGTTTTGCTGATCTTTCTTTTTTATTATTTCTTTCATTTATTTTACTGTGAAGAGTTTAATGTTCTGCTTTAGACTGCTCATTAAAGCCATTTTACTATGAATAAAACCCCTTGTACAGGATTAAATGTCTCCATCTTATTTTACCAGAAAACAAAGCTGCCCGTAACTGATGGTAACTCTGTAAGTGGGGACCCTGTGTCTCCCTTAGTACAGCGGTCATTAAGTCATGAGCCCCCATTTTTTTAAGTTAAAAGAAGAGGTTGTTACTGGAAATAAGTCTCACTTACACTCAGGTGCACTAAGTTGGGTACCAACCACACAGAATTACATTATATCTCGGAACTTTTATCAAGTAAACCAATATGATGTTAATTTATCATGAGCTTGCACACCGTGCATAACAAATTTCTGAAACATGCATACATCAGGAATAATTTCACTGTACCTTTCATTTAAATTATGCCTTAGGTTTTATACTATGGTGTATACATGTATATTGTGGAGCACGATTGTACATTTGCAAAAAGTTGATTTACTGGTATTATGCATTATTTACCAGTATTATAATTTTATAAAACAAAGCTTTATTAGTGTCTCATAACTTTATTATTATGGCATTACATATGACATTATTATTTCCATATATTATTCTATGCATCATTGCAACCTGAGGGAGCCTAGTGACTCACATTTAAGTTGAACTAGTTTAATTGTTTATTAATTGGCTTGCTAATTGCTAATGATAGGATTTCAAAAATTAGGGTATAATCAGAGCTTGAAAGGTCACACGCACTGTTACTCTGTCCTATCCCAGACATGCTGTGTTTGCTATGTAATACACGTGTTTGTTCCATGGAGAAGGCATACAGCAGCCTTTTAAAAATTAAACTTGGAGATGTGATCTTAAGACCAGTTCTGTTCTTTCTTCTTTCCAAGCTTAATGATCTCAAGTGTCTCCTGAAAGAGATTGCTACTAAAATCAAATAAAGTGACATGAACTGTCAGGGGAACACGTTTAATAAGGGCAAGGTAAGTGGCTCTGCTTTCCTTTGCTCCAAAACTTTACATATTTAAATTGGCCTGTCTTCCTTTCTAGCTTTCTTTCTCTCTTTCTCTTTTACTTTCCTTCCTGGTACAGGGGCTGAACACAGGGCCTTCACACTGAGCTGTGCTATTTTGAGACAGATTCTCCCTAAGTCACTAAGCTCCTCAGTGACTGGGCTGGAACTTCAGATACTCTGGCCTCAAGAGTTTTAAAGTTATGATAATTTTCTTACTTATTTTATTTTCATATGTTACCGGGTTGGAAAATAGTGCATTGTATCAAAAAATTCAAATAATTCAGCGATACAGAGACAGTGTGTGGAAGCTGCTCCTCCCATCCC
This sequence comes from Petromus typicus, assembly GCA_004026965.1. Lineage (NCBI taxonomy): Eukaryota > Metazoa > Chordata > Mammalia > Rodentia > Petromuridae > Petromus > Petromus typicus. Next base: position 79,342 of record PVIR01001354.1, on the reverse strand, counting down.
CTTTCCACTGCCAGCTGGGAGGTGTGAGGACCCCCAGGGCTGGTGTGAAGCACTTGAGATCTTTATGACATTATCACCCAAAAGAAACAAGCCACGCTCTTCTGAGACTTGCTCCTTTTCTTCCTTAACATTGCTTGGTGGTATCGTCACTGACAGGTGCCTAAAACGCGCGCCTTTGTCTCACTGTTTATTCTGTTCACTGGTGTGAGACGTGTACACACGTGCTGACCACCGTTTTACTAAGAACGTTCAGCGAGACATTGGAAAGTTTTCTAATAGCTCATTTGTACAGTAAAAATGTCATTCAATGACCTGACAAAGTTGGACTCAAGGCTTAGCTCCAGGGTCTGATTGTTTTAATTATATTTCCCCTTTACTATGAAGCTGGAAACCAGTTGTCAAAGACGCTATTGGGGATGTGAGGGGCTAAGAAAAAATAACAATGGGCATTCCACCCAACTGGACATATCCAGAAGAGTAAATTGCAAAGAATGGAAATACAATGAGAAGTCTCCCCTTCCATTTATGTTTAGAGTGCGGTTGAGAATCCAGAGCTGGTCCCTGGGCTGACTGCTGCTTGTGCATTAAACGTGCGAGTGTCCGACCCGTCCTCTGTGGAGTGATGTGCTACAGGAGGGTCACATGCCTCGATGCCTCTCCCTGTGTGGTCACACAGCTGTTTCCCTGGAGGGATGACTGTCACAGGTCACAGCGCAGTCTCTGCTACGGAGAACTTTTCTGTCGGAGCAAGTCTGATGCGCATGTGATACAGTCTGAAAGCCAAGCACAGAGGCTGGTGCGTTCAAGGAGGAACTGGTTCAAGTGTGACACGCAGTGCTTAATGAAGACGACAGCAAATGTTCCAACAAATTATAATTTGGATTTTGAAACACTTGTCGTTTTGCTTAACTTATGAGCTGCATGATAGAAAACCTAACCAGGAGCAGATAAAATAATCAAAAAACTAAAAGTGATGAAAGAGTTGCGATGACCAGAAAAGACTCCAATTTAGACATGCAGCTCTACCCGTGAACTCTCTGATTTTTCTCATCTCCTGTTCTTTTTTAACTATGTTAACTTCAGTAAAAAGGCAACTGGGCTTATTTCCTTCCTATCTACCTCCCTCTGCTTAGCCTTTGACCTTCATTAATATTGAGAGTTAATGAATTGGTGAGCCAGAATGGCTGGGGAGAAGGATGTTAGCTCTTTCCTGGTGTGTGCAGTATCCATGTGTGCGTGCCTCCATGCAAGAAGACAAGGGCAAAGTGATTATTTAAGAAGACAAGAGTCCCATGCATTCTTTTTTTTTTTTTTGAGACAGGGTCTAGTTCAGGCTGGCCCTGAACTCACTACATAGCCCAGGCCAGCCTCAAACTCACAGCAATCCTCTTGCCTCTGCCTCCTGAGTGCTGGGATTACAGGCCCAGCATTGTGATATGTGGTACTGGGGACTGAACTTGGGGATCTTGTGTTTGCAAGGCAGGTGCCAGAACCGCTGAGCTAAATCCTTGCTCTGTCCCATGCATTCTTACCCAGTGAATCTTTAGAGAAAAGAATTTGGCAAGTCCAATTTTTGTGCATGTTTGATTTCCAAGCATAAGATCCTTTTTTTTTTTTTTTTTTTTAAGGTTTTTTGAGACAGGGTCTCGCTTTGTGGTTCAGGCTGGCCCTGAGCTCAGCCTCAAACTCACATCACAATCCTCCTGCCTCTGCCTCCCGAGTGCTGGGATTACAGGCGTGAGCCACCACGCCCGGCACATAAGATCCTTTTTACATATTCTCTGTTTCTCATATCTTTAAGAAGTTCACTGAAAATTCAATCTTATAAGCAACTGGCTGCCTGCCAGTGAAAGATTCCTCTTTTGGGGCCTCCTGCTGCTTCTTTCTCTAGAGGACTGGGGGGCATCATCTTTCCTGAGGGCCATGTCTGGGGAAGAGTGTCAGCCTTTGGTCAGTGTGACCGGCTCACATGGGAGGAGGCCAGGAACTGACCCTGGCGACAGATCTTGTCCGACCTCCCATCTCCATCCCCGGGTTGCCTTTGATTCAGTTGCTTGGGGTGGAACAAAAAGACCATTGTGCTATTTCTTTCTCTCTCCCACACGGAGAGTGCAAAGAAGTGAGGATCCAGGGTGAGCTCGGGCCACAGGATTTCCTTTCCTACTTCAGGAGGAGCATTGTGTAGGGGCCTGTAGATTTTCCTCCCTACACAACAATCCCACAGTTCTTGAATGTGCTGCCCTTAGATTCCGACAATGAAAGAATCTGGACTTGTTCCTCTGAGAGTCGTCACACAACTGCATTTTGATGGACTACGCCAAGTTTTAACTGAGTTACCAACTCATTTTATTTATGCAGAAACCACACAGCAAATCAAGTGCTCAGAGACTTTCTGGGTTTTCAGCCCAGTTGAATGAGCTCAGCCTTGTTCATTCAACCTCTTTCCCATGATTCACACTGGCAGACTGGCCAGAACGTGCATTTTCCAGAGCAAAGCACTCTTAGAGTCACCTCCAAGCCAGAAGAAAATCTTTCGGTGTTTTAGTACACTTGGAGCTACTCCCAGTATGGGCTCAGCGGATTTTGAAACAAACCTTGTCCTGCTCTGGATGCAAGTATGGAATCTCCTCCTCACGGTGTTCTTTTTTTCCACAGGTGATATCAGCTCCCTGAATCCTAAAGTTGAAAATGCCGAAGAGGACGTCTGCTGCGGACTCCTAAAGGGGAATCTGTCAGGGCCCCGGTGCGCCGGGATGGTTCTGAGGCCCTCCCACATGCCCACATCTGAGAGCTAAGTGTGCGGCTGATTTCACACTTGCAAAGGAGGGAAAGGAAGAACCTTCCTACTGGTGCCCTGGCCTGGTGGCTGAGGGCTTAAGTCTTTCTCTCCTCTTCCCTCTTCCTTGAATTTCTTATGTTTGACACATACATCAAACAGAAGAATGTTTCTTATACAGATAAGACCCTGGCCACACTTCACTTTTGTGTTGTCATTTTGCTCATTTCCAGTTGATTCTCTATTTGCTGTTTTGTATTATGTGAGTATAGTACATTGATGTATATGAAGGGACTTTCCAGGCCAGATTCTACAACACGCCGGGCCCACGGATCCTGCTCTTATGGAGAAACCACTTCCTTTCTCATCTCACTTCTCACTGGAGGGGGCTGGAGCAGTGACCTGCTTTCTGGGTCTTCCAAGAAGCAGCTGTGGAAGGGGTCACCTCTTAACTGTGTGAAAGTCCCCCAAGACGGTCTTGAGATGCACCCCCGATGGGGCTTGGATGCTTTGTTTCTCTTCTTATTTTTCCATTAAGAAGAATACAGAGATATTATAGAAAATTAGGTATCACTGGGACATAGAAAGAACAGAAATAGCCCTCCCTCTTAGTCACTCTGCACATCTCTGGATATTTTTTCTAGTTTTATTTTCCTTAAAATTTTTACATCGTGTCATCATAATGCATCTGCAATTCTTAATAAGCTTTTCACTTACTAGTTTATTAAAGATGTTTTATTTATATTCACAGTATTCTTAAACATTATGCTAATAACTTTATCATATTCAACCTCTTAGGATTTCCATAATGTTCATCATTTGAAGGCTGTTTCCAGTTGACCCTTAGGATGAACATCTTTGTGCATAAATCTTCTTTTTGCATTTGGGGAAATTTCCAAGGCTACATTCAAAGGAATATCTACTGATTATCGAACTATTTACGAGGCTTTTTCATAAATGTATAGCAAGTAGGAATTGTTAACTTGAGCATAAGATAAGAGATACACTAAGCTACAACTATTAAAATAAGATAGTGCATTTAATCCTTAGCTTAGGAAGAAACCAATATGCTTGTTTTAATATTGCGTTGACGTAGAACGGGAGAGATATCTTACTGAGCGCTCTGGCCTGGCCTTCTTTGGAGGCAGTGTTATGAGCTCAGAAAAGTACTTGGAGTGCATACAGCAATTTAAATTAGTTTTCCAGCACTGAATAGTCTATAAACCCAGTGGATGAAGAAAGGATCTTAGAAGGAAGCTATTAAATGAACATCTAATTAGAAAAACTACAAAAGCGTTACCCCAAAAGTCTGTTTTCATTTTTTTCAGGCCCGTAGTTAAAAAGACCATTCAGACCCTGCCTGATGTTTGTGGGGAATGAACAGAAATAAAAGGTTCCTTTTTACTTAACCCTAATAATGGCCTGAAAGGGGCTGGACTCAATGGGGTCACCAGTTCACGGTATCAGATCCTGGACGTGGATGGGACGAAATTTACATGACAAAAAAATAGCCCATGAACGGAAAGCTCAAGATTTTCTCCGTGAGAGAGAATGTTCACTTCCACTTCACCATGGCAACTAAAACACCTCCAAAACCAGGAAGAAGGTGTCATCATCTCCACACTGATTGGAAAAGATATATATATGGCAGGAAGGAAAATATGGCTGCTGGGAAGATTGTACAGAGAGAAAAACAGTCTCAGCCTCTCACTCTTGACTAAAGGGGAAAATTTGGATGAAATCAGTAAATTATACTTACAGTTCCTTCAGAGACAGTAGTTATGAGTTCTTTTGTGTATTCCTGTTTCCACTGAGTGTATTTCTGTCAGCGTGAGAAATAAAGCTCTGTGTACAGCGGTGTCAGTGGCAAGAGAGAGTCTCCCGCTGACCTTCGAGCCCTGAGCATTTTCTCGGAGTCGAGCTGTGTCAAGCAGGAACTTGGAAGCGTTTCCATTCCTGCTCCTTTGCCGGATGTTTCTGCACAGTAATTTCCTAGGATTCTGTTGGTTAAACTACGACTTCAGCGTAGCTCATGGAAAAAGCACACACACTGAATATTCCTCCACTCAAAGGTGCTACATCTGTTTGCGTGTGTTCAATGCGCCTGTGTACTTGTGCATAGGCACGGGGATTCCGGCAGCTTGGCAGTTTGGTTTAAATGAGTCTTAATGAGTTAAATGATAGAAGGATGGTCATATGTTGTTGTGTCATTCTGTGGAAAGTGTAAAAATAAAACAAAATTCTTTCATTGAGTCAGAGTCATTTCTCATGGGATCTTGTTCCCCGAGTTCCGTGAAGTGACACCTTGGAGCAGACGATGACGACATTCTGATGGGGAGCGAGCAGAAGAAGGCCCCTATGACCTGGCTCTCGTTAGCAGGACAGGCGATAATCCGTGGCCCCATTTTAAGTGGTTTTTGTTTAGCACGCTCTGTTACCCGGGGTCTCCGGCTTCCCAGTGCCACTTTCTGGGGTTACAGGCCTTAAGCAGGCTCAGGTGCAGGCTGTGTCTCGAGCCCGCCCCGGGCCCACTGTGGGATGCCACGTGTGGGATGCTGGCAGCACCAGCCCGCCAGTGTCTCCTGCCTCCTCTCCTCCAAACCTTACTCATTCCAGAAGGGGCCGGAGAACAAAGTGTGTCTCCCCCACCTGCTGCTTTGTGGTCCACAGGGAGACTTCCTGTGTGGTTGTCATGGAAACAACTGCTGCCACAGCCCGTGTCTCAAAAACAAAAGGCTCTGAAGTCAGGCCCTGGAGAAGGGCTGAGGCCAGACACTGGGGACAAACTCCCTGATGTCCTCCTGACCCTCCACCTGGGCACAAGCAGACAGGCCTGTCCTGTTCTGAGGACAAAACCCTGGGGAGTCCGCCTTCAGTGGCCTGGCCGGTCTGTCCCGAGCCAGGCGGACACGCCAGAACCTCCCTGACTGTGGGGTCAGTGGTCTCTGAAGCAGGGTGGTGCACACATGCACTGACAGCATCTCTTGTTTGAAAATTGGCTCCTTTCCCCTAAAAAAAAAAAAATGACTTGTTTGACCAGAAATTCCCCATATTTTAGCATCTGAGTGATATGTTGTCATTAAATGCCTTCCGTGAGCTCCTGCGTGAAAAGGGTCTGCAGCCCCTGTCTCCCACCATTTTAGATCTACTGGAGGAGCCAGGGGAGCAGAAGGAGGAGGACTGATGCCCCGAGGCAGAGGCCACGTGTGCAGAAGACGCCGGCGCGGGTCGGAGGAGGCCTGGGATACTCCTCCCTTCTCGTGCCATAAGAGGGAGGGACGTGGCTCCCCTGAATTCACTCTAGAACACCATGGGATATTTGTAGGGCAAAAATTCCCCAAGAAACTATTGGGGGTAGTGAGCAAGATGCAAGCCTCTAAGGACATCACTGCCAGGCAGGGGCGGGGCATCTGGAATCCCTGGGCAAGGCTGAGGGGCTTCAAAGAGAAGGAAGGACAGAAAGAAGAGGTGCAGGAGATGAACCATGAAGGGTACAAATCTTCCGAGACGGAATATACAGACCTAGGCTGAGGGCGTAGCGCAGTGGTGGAACCCTTGCTTAGCACGCGCAAGGTCTAGGTTCAGTCTTTAACACTGAAAAAAAAAGAGGTCAGGAAATGCGGATATTATATCAGCAGGTCACACAGAATCTTCTAGAAGCTCCCGTCATGCTGAATGCAGCAGTGCCCTCTCAGGAGGGGTTTCCCTGTGCTTCGTGCCTCTGCTGTGTCTGACAGGAGGCAGGAGCGTGGCTGTCGCCTAGAACGATGGAACGAGCTTCATTCCCAGTGGTGACTCTGCAGCTTCAAGAAGGGAAGCTTGCACAGACTCGGTGTGCCTTGATTTGCTCCTCTGTGAAAAGATTCCAGTTCCTCAGAGGGCTGGAGGGTTAAACGAGGCCACTCACAGAGTTATGAGGCCTTTGTCACTTAGTAAATGTCTGCTCCCTTGCTGGCACCGTTCTCTGCTGCAGTCTTGGTCCAAAGTCTCTCCGGCCTTTCTTCCTGAGCACAGATTCTCTCAGCAGAGCCCAGCGTGAGAATCCCCTGAACCCTGCTCCTGGCCTGAGCCTTGCTCACCCCCTGCCACTGTCCCGGCCACGGGCTGCCTCTCTGACATTCTCGGTCTGGACGAACTGCCTCAATGCACTGTTAACTCGTGACACTCAATACGTCAGGGATGGTTTTCCTCAGACAAGGCCCTGGCCTTGGAAGCTGCCCCCACATCAGTGAGGAGCCTGGGGAACGGGTCTACCCCAAACGGTTGCACAGTGGTTGCTTCATTTTCACAAGCAACACAGCTACAGGATCCCACATGAAGAGCTAACACTCATTTCCCCTAAATTAGGAGCCAGGGGAATAGTACTTGCAATCGTTTGGTGTAAATCAGAGTGAAATTCCACAAGCTCACATGCTTTGTTGCCTTCAAGTAGGTGCAGAAGAACAGAGCAGTGTTGCCAGTGCCCCTCTGCACTGTCTGTGGAAACCCCAATCCCTGGCCGGAACGGCGAGTGCTGTGTCCCTCTTAACTGGCCTTCACTACAACCGACTGTGCCTCCTCCTCTGTCCTGTTTCCCATTTCCTTTCAGCGCTGGCAAATGCCTGAAATGCTCACTGGGTTTCTCCTCCTTTTTTTCCCTGGAGGTGAACAAAGACTAAAAAGAGAAACTGCCCTGGGGCTGGTGCTAGAGCATCTGCCTCCCATCTCACCTCTCACGTCCTCAGGATGACTGTCCCACAGGGGCAGAATCAAGCCCCTGCACGTCCCCCCACGGGCGGCCGCTTTGCCTTGAGTCCACCGGGCTGTCAGCTTCCCTCAGAGGCTTCGGCCTTGTGTGAAAGCTTTGTGTGAGCCGGGAGCCCGCGGGCGGGGAGCCAGGACAGGACCCAGAGACGCCGCCTGGGCATAGGAGGCTCTGAGGTCAGGCGGCTGCACAGCCTGCTCCCTCAGGCCGCCTGGGCTGCGGCAGCCAGCAGCAGCCTCCGCCTTCTCGGGTCCTTGTCCTTCTACCCCAGACCTTGCGAAGCCCAGCGGAGCTTGGGGCTTTGACCCCTTCTGTCCTTGGAGCCTCAGGAGGCTGGAAACTCCCGTTCTAAGTGAGGGCCATTTCCAGGTCTGAACAGCTTTGCTTCCACTCCAGAGAGCGCTTTGCCTTCCAGCCCCGGAGGCTGGATTTAGGTCTTTGCTTTAGGAGTTTTCACTCTCTTTTGCTCCTGCCATGATGAAGCGGCAGTTTCTCCTCCCCTTAGAAGATGGAAGGCTTGAATTCTCCGACCTGAAGTGCATTTGACTGGAAGGAGGGCGCTGTCCCGTTGGAAGGACGAGTTCCGTTTCCTCAGCACCCACGACTTGCCTGTGCGGCCGGGCGAGCCCAGATTAAACCCCCAGCATTTCACGGTCTCAAAGAACGCGAAATCCAGAGGGGGTATGGAGTGGGGGAGGGGAAGGACAGAGCCTTGGGCCCCGCCCTGCGTGGTGTCTGTCTGTCTGCGCGGGTGTCCGTGGGTGTGCACACGAGCCCTCCCCAACAGTGACACTGTGCGGCGCTCCTCCTGTTCCCCTGGCTCTCTCCTCTCATCAGGCTATGGCAGGCTTCCACCGTCCTCACAGCCTCAGTTTCCCCGATTTCTGAGTCTTTTTCCCAACGTGGCGAACAGCCTTGCCATTCCAGCAGCAACTCCCACCGCCTCTTTTCCCGGGTTACGGGGTTAGCTTCCTGGTGCTCATACTGGAGGCGCGGCCTTGTCCTCACCAGCAGAGGCTCCCTCCTCCGGCGCTCGGGCTGGCGTCCCTTCCATTTTTCCAGGATCCTGCAGGACCGATGACCCCTCCTGGTGCTTTCCTTTGGTCCCTTCCTTTCATCTGAAAGTACCCAGACTCCCTGTGTCCTGAAAACAAGGTCCGTATCCTCCAACTTTCCATTATTCTCTCGATCTCCTCTCTGCCACAATCCAAGTTTTCACAATATAAAGGGCCCTTGACGGAGGAGCTCAATCCATTCCCCAGAGCTGGTTGTAACTCAGAATGGTCAATGGAGGTTCAAGCACCTGGCTTCCGAGTCTCTCTCCTGCGCACAGGCAGATCCCAGCATCCCTGCAGACATTGGCCAGGATTTCTCGATTCACCCCCCCAGGAGAGGCTGTCATGTTCCTTCCAGAACTCTGTAAGGGTTGAATTTGTACGTGAGACCATCTGAAAGCACGCGAAGCTGGCATTGGGTTGTAACTCGAGGCTCTAAAATTCTTGTCCTAACCCAAGTTGGATGTCAGACAGGTCGTGATTTGAGGGTCCAATGCATTGTTCCTACATTCCCCACCTCCATTACTTCCCTCATACCCCCTGGTTCACCTATGTGGTCTGTGTCGCCTTCATTTCCTGTGGAACTCCTCTTCCTGAACCGACTCAGAGTCTTTCTGTCTGGTGACTTCTCTGCTTTCCCTACTCCCTGCTCAGCAGCGCTGACGTTGGTGACCTGCATTGTCCCGAGGTCTTCCCTCCTCCTGGCTTTCAGGAGCCACCTCTCAAGATGTCTTTCCCACCTTTGTGTACACCTTCCACTCTGGCCACTGCGTGCGGGCTGTCTTTTGTCTCTGTCACACACAGGGCTCTCTCTTTCACACCCGTACCTTCCCGTGCCATCTAGATTCTGCAGCCCCGATTTTCATCTGAGCTCCCAGTCTACTTGTCCAGCTGCCCCCTGGATCTTTACTTACGCTTTAATGTCCCCCAGTCGCACCAGCTGGATGTCTCGGGGTTATCTTTGGTACATGCACTCGTACCTCTCACCTCCTGTCCTATTGGCTGCATCCTCCAAAGATCTCTGGCCATCTGACCCCCTCTTTTTCTCTCCTGCTGCCACTGCTGTCTAGTCTGGACTATTATCTTTGCCTGAACCGCGGTAACAGATGATGCTTCCTCTTAATGTCCTACCCTTACCTCTTCTTCTTTCTTGGCCCCAAGTGACATCTCTGAGAGAAAAGCCTGATCGTACTTAAAGGCCATAAACAGTGGCTATCGCTCCTGGGTTCAAGACCAAGTTGTATGGCCTGGACCCGCCCGCCTTCTGACTTTTCCTGACCCACATTTGCTCCCCTGAATTCTGACTCGGTTTCCCAGGGACACCACTGAGGGGGAGGAGCCACTGCTAACGGAACAACAGGAATACGTGGACTTCTGTGGGAATGCTGTGGTTCCTCGGTGCCAGGACACCTTCCTCCTGCTCCAGGACGGCTGCCTGCCCTATTCCATCCACCTGAGACTCTCTCCACTCAGCTTTGCCTTGTTTGTTCTGGTTTACCCTTCAGCTTTTGTGTCAAGACTCACTTGTTGAGGAAAGCCTATGTCCAGAGAGATTTCTTCTCTGCAATTGGCCTGTGACACATTTCTCCTCCTCTATAGTGAACCGAATTTTCAGGTTCTTCACACTTGTCATTTTACACATATTTATGAGATGCCTTGGTTAATATTTACCTTCCCCATTAAAGTATAAGCTCCTTGAAGTCCAGGGCAGAGTGAAGGAGTGAGTGGTCAGCACATGGCTGGGCACACGGAGCCTTACTATGTAGTAACATCAAAATGAAGGGGCTACTTTGAGACCTGCTCATGTACTTTGCTTCCATCTTTGGCTGTCCAGGTTTTCCATCTGCCAGATGCAAAACGTCTCAGAATCACACAGGGAGATCAACATGATTCTCAGCTTCTGATGGTAAAAGTAGACGGAGCTGAGCTTTGAAATGTGAGTGTTGTCTCGGGTGACATTACAAGTTCTTAGTTCTCCTGTCCTGAGTTTTTTTCTACTGCTTTCCTCATCCCTGAGACAAAATACTTGATAAATACATGTGACTTACAGGGGGAGAGGTTCCGTTTAGTTCACATAGTCACTCCTGCTCACCTGGCTCCGAGGCAGAGAAGCATGGTGTGAGGGCCGGGTTGGAGGAGAGCTGGTCATGTCAGGGCAGCCGAGAAGCAGAGAGGGCAGGGGGAGCCAGAGGCAGAGGGAGCCTTCTCAGTCATGCCCCCTAGTGACCAGCAAGGTAGCTCTAGTGTCCCTATGATCCAATAACCTCCCCAGACCCCACCTGAGGGCGGAAGTCATTTCCTACAAACATCTTCATCAGAATCTTTAGAAAGAAGACAGACGATTCAGAGATTCTGATGGGGGAAGAGAGAATCATGTTATTAAGATCTGTGTAAGTCCAAGCAAGAGCGCTGAATGATTGCTGACTCGGGTCAGCCTCCTTGGCCAGAAGCTTCCAGAAAGACAGACTTTTCTTGGGGCCAAAGCAGCTCTTTTTCACCATATTTTTTCCAATAAGCACATGTTTGAAAAAGACAAATCTGAACGTATCTATGTCTCACCATGTTAAAAAATGAATGTTTCTTATTAATTACAGAGTATGATGAAGGAACCCCAAGAATGTAGAGGCACCCCTAAACCTTTTAAGGGAGTTTCTGAGTGCATCCAGTCGTTAAGCCCACAAACACGTCCATTCTTTTAAGTGTTTAGAACAAAAGGATTTGTATTAAAATTACTAAGATGTTTGGTTACATAATTACATTCACGTGCTTCCCAGGGGTCAACACAGGATTGGACTTGGTCACTGGAAATATAAGAAAGCCTACAGATCTCCCTTCAAGTGGAAGCGACTCTGTTCTTTTCGTTTTCTTTGCTCTGGAATAGTGCTCATTTGCTCATGGTGAGGATGGAGCAGGCATAGAGTTTGCTCCAGGTTTGAGCACCTGGAGTCGAATGGTGCAGGAGTCGGAGAGGCATCTGTCGAAATCCCGTCTTCTTTCCTCTCCTTCACAGAAGAACGGGTGGTGTCACTGTGAGTTTGAGAAAATCATTGCCCCCATTAGATATTTGAAGCTTTCCTCCTGGCCTTGAAACATTAAAGGTTCCATTTTCTTTCTTTTTCAAAATAATGCTTCACATTTTTCAGAAAGTATAAAAGCACCAAAAGACTTATAGTACAAAGTGACACTCTTTACTCTAACTCTACTCAATTAAATCCTTTTTTGGGGAAAAAAACCACATTTGTTTGTTCTGCTTGTTTGATTTCTATATTTGTAAATAATAAGCGTATCTTGCGATTTATTGACTCTTTGTTGACCTTTCCTCCTGGGAGGGCGAAGGTTCAGCTCTGTGTCCGACCCCCACCTCTGCGTGGCAGTTTCCCTTAATTTTTTATTCCCCCAGGAATCATACTGTAGGTCTTGTTCCTGTTTGGGGTTGGTATTACCGTGTTCACGACTACATTAATTTTGCTGCAGCTGCCGCACCTCCTTTTGTGGTTGTCCAAGACAAGTACTTGGTTCCCTACTTTTACGATATGGGGGAGGAGCTTTCCGGCTACTTTGAGCTTAGTTGGGGTCACATGACTAGACCTAGTCAGTGACTTGCAGGCCCCAGCATTTGTCAGAAAATGTGAAACCCTGCAGAGCGCCCTTTCCCCTGACACTACCAACCACGGAGTACAAGGGTGTGACTGAGGGAGGTCCCGTCATGGTAGGACAGAATGCTCTCGGTACTCTCTCTCCCTCTGCACGAGTTAGTTTAACAACATACAGACCAATTTCCTGTGTGAGAATGTCTGAGCCAGTTTGAGGCCTTCCTGTGCCCTAGTGAGGATGAAACCAGCTGCTTGAAGACAGTAGGAAAATTAGGGAAACCCTCCTGCTCTAGTCCCTTCCTCTGGCCCAGCACGGAACAAGGGAATAAAACCCTCCTCCCCAGCTTTTCTCCAGGGAGGTGAAGACGTGTAATGTGTATCTAATGTCCTAGCTTTTGGAGAACTACTTTAGAGGCTGTTTTCTGTCTCACTCAACCCAGGGGGCTGTGGTACCTGGCATATTCTAGATGCCTGAAGGACTGCTGAGAATAAGAAATGGCTGGGCAACGTGCCCAAGGGGCTGGGTACAGCAGATTCCAGGAAGAGATTATGAGCTCATGAAGACAGAAACCAGTAAATTCCTCTAATTAGCCACTTACACATATGTGTGCACATGTGCACACACACGGTGGGGGCGGAGAAGACATCCACAAGAAAGATTTGAGAGGCCCCAAGTTCTCTATATACGCTAAGATATTTCAATATACTGCTTTCATTAAGGGACAAGGACATCTAGACAGAGGACAGATATACAGCAGAACGGAATAGTGCTGTGGACCGAACGGACCGAACACACACAGAACACTTCCTACAACAGCACAGTGTACATTCTTCAGCAGTCCAGTTGGGATATTCCTCAAAATAAAGCACATATTCCATCATAAGACAAGTATCAAGAGATTTTAAGAAGATTGAAATTAAGTCAAGTATCTTTTCAACCACAGTAAAATGACCAGAAATCAGAAGCAGAAGGAAAACTGGGAAATTAACTGAAAAATACAGAATTTAAACTTGCTCGAGGCACTCACTGAGTCAAAGAAAAAAACTAGAGGGAAAAATTAGGAAACACTGACACTAACGAAAATTAACATACCAAGACTCACCTAACACAGGAAAAACAATACACAGAGGGGAGTTTATATGCATAAAGGCCTACTTTGAAAAAGAAGAAAGACCAAATTTTTAAAAACCTTCAATTTATAATTCAAGCAAGTAGAAAAAAGGAAAAATCAAGCCCCGAATAAGAATAAATAATGAAATAATAAAGATTATGGAACACTTAACATAGAAAACAACAAGCAATAGAAAAAAGCAGCTAGATTTTGAAAAGATCAACAAAATTGACAAAACTTTAGCTAGACTAATTAATTAAAAAGACTCAAATAAATTAGATCAAAAATGAAAATGATACACACTTGTGGTGGAGTAACTCGTGGTCACGCCCAGCTGGACCGAGCCAGCGTGGGGGTGGGGAAGACCCACCTGGGCACTGTTGCCCATGGCACAGAGACCTGGAGAGGAGGATCACGGGCTGCCGATTTTCCAGGAGAAGCTCCCCATGGCTAATTTTCCTGGTGAGAACTCGGTCGTTATCAGAGGAGCTCGGAGCCTCGCTGTCACCAGAATGGCTGTTGTGTTGGTCAGGGGAGCTCAGGTCTTCGTCCTGAGTGTGGCTTCCCTGCTCCAGTGCAGACCTCTCAGCCTGGTGGTGTGGACCCTTCACCCTGCACAGGTTTTCTAGCTTCCACCACTGGCCTTGGGCCTTCCGGGGCAGATCCTTGACACGGACTTGCGTGAGACATCACCGTAGGCTCTAGGACTTCAGCTGGACTGTGCAGGACACTGCTGTGGGGTCCAGGCCCCCAGCGGAGCTCTTCAGGTGGCCAGTGTGTAGTCAGATCTTTTCACTCCTCTGCATTTGATTTCTGGGGAGGATATTATAAAAATGCTGCTATGAATTATGTATTGCATATTCAATCTAATTCCCTTGCAAACTCTGACTACAACACCATTACTGATGGTGCAGAAAACAAGGATTCCAAGAGACTATCATGAACAATCATACACCAATAAATTGTGTAAAAATAAATTGCTAAATATCTAGAAATATATAGTCCATTAAGACCAAATCATAAAGAAATAGAAACTCTAAACAGTGTGTATTAGTCACACTTCTATCATTATGACAGAATGCTTGAGAGAATCAACTTAAAAGGCGAAAAGGTGAATTCTGGCTCACAGTCACAGGGCACAGTCATGTGGCCCAGTGATTTTGGGCCTGTGGCAGCACAGTTCTTCATGGTGACAGGAGCTTGGACAGGGGAAGCCTGTATGACAGGGAAACCTGTTTGCTTTAAAAAGGAAACAAAGAAGATATATATAGAGGCGGGGATGAAGAGTGGGTAGAGGAATGAGAATTAAGTGTGTCAACACTGGTACAAATTCTCAGTGTTGAGTATGATCATGATGTGTATATAAAATGTATCAATATAGAATTCAATACAAAATAAAGAATACATATGAAAATGCTAAAAGTAATACCTGCCTGGTAGTGAAAAGCTGAAAGTTATTCTAAGATTACTGCAAGGCCATTACTTTTACCATTTGTCCTCTTTGGATGACTCGACATCCAACTCAGAGAAAGAGATGGTAAATGACGACAAACAAATGGGACAGAGAAGCTATATTACCCTGTTCCCAGGTGGCCTGATATGGAAAAGTTCTTCAAGGTTCTACTGTAGCAACTAACTGGAAAAAAATCAATATGCAAAAAATCAGTTGCATTTCTGTAAGCCTACAATACACAATCTGAAAAAGAAATTAAGAAATCAGTTCCATTTACAATGACATCAAGAAAATGAAATGAAAATAGACCTAAGTAGTTAGAGGACGCATCCACTGAAAATTACCAAACATTGTGGAATGCAAGAATAAAAAAATAGATTTTCTATGTTCACAGATTGGAAGAATTAATACTGCAAAAGTTTTCATATTGTCCAAAGTTATCTTACAAATTCAATGCAATCTGTCAGAATTCCAATGACACTTCTACAAAACTAAGAGAAACAACTGTACAACTCATATGGAATTATAAAAGACCATGAATAACTACATTAATCTTGAGAAAAAGCAACAAAACTAGGGTTTCATAGTTCTTGATTTGAGAATGTTACCATGCTGCATTTGTTAAACAGTTCTTTTCTGGGGTAAAGACAGACATGTAGATCCATGGAGCAGGATTGAGCACATTGTGAGAAATCCAGGTGAAAAGAGTCAAATGAGTTTTGACAAGGGTACACGACAGAGAAAAACAGTCTCTTCCACAATGGTCCTGGGAAACTAGATATCCAGAGATGTAAGAACTATAGTAGACCCTACTTTTTATTCACACACAGAAATAAATTCAATTGGATTAAAGATATCAAGGCAAGACCTGAAGCTATAACTCTGAGGAAAATGGGGGAAATGACATTGGTTTTTGCCTTAGTTGACATCAAAAGAAAGGAAATGCAAAAATAGATAAGAGAGACTAAATTGGATTTTAAAAGGTTCTGCACAGCAAAAGAAACTACCAAGAACATGAAAGGCAACTTATACAATGGAAGGACACATTTATCAGCCATAGATACAGTAAGAGGCTCATATTTAAAATATATAGGGAGCTGCTCCAGTGCAGTGGCAGAAAGATTCAAATAACCCAGGTTAGTAATGGAAAAAAGACTTGCTTAAACATTTCCCCAAAGAAGATGCACGAATGACCAACAGGCACACGAAGAGATGCTCCAAGTCACTCATCATCAGAAGAGTGCAAATCAGAGTGCGACATCGCCTCATATTTGGTAAGACAACCACTGCCCCAACCAGAAAATATGAGGTGAGGTGAGGGTTTATGGAAATCAGGACCTTTGAATTCATTGTAGGAGTGGAAACTGGGGCAGATGCTGTGGTAAAAACAGTGTGGAGATTTCCGAAAAGCTTAAAATTAGAACTACCTCACGATCTGGAGATCCTGCTTCTGGGTATTTAGCCAAAAGAATTTAAGTCAGGTTTTTGAAGAGATATTTGCCTTCCCACATCCCCTGACACACTAGTCACAATAGCCAAGAAATCCACTGATGGGGGCGTGGGGAAAAAGAACGTGGTACACCCTGGAGAGGAATGTTATTCAGACACAAAATGTCCTGTCGGATGCTATAACACAGAATACTTTTGAGGAGATTATGCTGCTTTAAATAAACAATGCACTGAATGACAACCACAGCCTGATTCTACTAATCTGAGGTATCTAAAGTAACATGGCTCAGAGAAGCGAGAAGCATGTACTCGTGTGGAGGAGAGCAGAAGGGCGAGATGATACGTCATGAGGACAAGGTGTTTGTCACGCAAGAGGGGAAGGCCTCAGAGACTGCACTGCAGAACGGTTGCTGTGACTGACTTTATTGTACTGCTTACTTAAAAGATGCTAAGAGGGTAGATCTCACATTAGCTGTAACTTACTACATTAGTGCTGCTATTAATAATATTCAAAAATGGCTGCTCCATTGCTCTGGGACCTTTTCAATGAACACAGTCTCTTTTTATCCTATGGTGTGCGGGTAGCAGAGCAAGAGATATGATTTTATTATTTTCAGCTACTGAAATGTAGGAGATGTTTGTTACCATGTTATAATTAAGTTTTCCCTAACTGATAATTATTTCTTTAAAAAATGTCTAATTTTCCTGGAAATAACTGTGTTTCATCTTTAAAATTTGCTTTCTCTGCACCTCTCAGAAATTCAACTCAGAAACTCCATTAGAAAGAGAACTATCTTGGGCCGGGGAGTTAGCTCAGTGGTTCCGGGGCCTGTCTTGCAAGCGCAAGGGCCCGGGTTCAATTCCCCGGTAACCACATACCATACTGGGCATGGAGACTCACCCCCAGCAGCAACCAGTACCACACACCACAGTGCCGGGCGTGGTGGCTCACGCCTGTCATCCCAGCACTCGGGAGGCAGAGGCAGGAGGATTGCTGTGATGTGAGTTTGAGGCTGAGCTCAGGGCCAGCCTGAAACACAAAGTGAGACCCTGTCTCAAAAAAAAAAAAAAAGAAAGAGAACTATCTTCTCAGTGTCATTTGGCATGGCTCCTAGTTCTAGCTTTTCTTCAAGATTTTGCATTTTAGCGTCACTTTCTAGCCTTCCACATGCCTGCCTTTCTGGAAATCCTCTTTTATCACTTTACTGTAGAGCACACATCTTCTACTTTCTACAGTTTAAGTTGGCAATATTTATTACCTTCTAGGCCAACATCTATTCCCCTTGCTAGTAGATTTCATTTGCTAGGCTCCTTCACAGTGGGTTAGCTCTGTAACTTAATTTTGGTCAATGACATGTTAGCATTAATATTGGAAAAACCCTTAAAGGGATGAGGCCAACCCCTTCTGTCCTGTTTTTCTCAGGGTTCACAGAATGGAAGCTGATGGCTGGAGCTTTCGTAGACAGTTTGAAGTCCATTTTAGACAAGGATGAGATCTTGAAGGAGTCTAGGTTTTTGGTAATTATGGGACTACCAAGTGAGCAGCAAGCTACTTATCTTCATACTTTCTTTTATTTATAACTAGAGAAATAAAGTTTTATCTTACTTAAACTAGTATTGAATTTTTGGTCTAGTTAGGATGATACTTATTCAAACTAAACTTTGCTTTTACTTAGCTGACCCCCTTGTTTTGAGACAGAGACCATCACAGAGACAGAGGCCAAAATCCCTAATCCTTAGCTTATTAATAAAACATGATTTGTGCTTTTCTCTCAGGCAGTGGAGGACTTCAAATTTGCTTTTGCTAAAATGAATTTTAAAATAAAGATTCTTCACTCAGGCCTACAGGTACTCGAGAGATAATTCAAAGCAGATAAAATTTGACCTTCGTTTTGTATTTGTCTCTGTTATTACCTTAAAACTGTGGGTCAGATACTTCGTTAGATCTGAAATGGACATACAAATCAATCAGACTGTCTAAATGATTTATCTATCCTGTCTAAAAGTTGGCAAACTGAGATTGATTAACATAGAATTTACATAACCTACCTCATCCACCTTCAAAACTGAGGACACCGTGGAAAGAGATTTATAGGGACCTTTGACTATTACCAGAAGCCTCTAATCATCATCCAAAATCTATGGTCCCCTTGAGTTCCAGCAGATTCTCCACAAAACAGACACTTCTCCAAGCAGAGGCCCATTGTCTCATGGAGGCCAACTCACTCTGCAGTAAGGGTTCCCTCTACAGCCATCTTGCAAAACTGGACCTGATCCTGGGGTCAGCGAGATGCTGGCCTCCTCAGCCTGATTAGAACAAGCAGCCTTGTTCTTTTGCTGATGGTCCACACTGATCTTTGTCATGGCTCCTCAAGCTGAGGCTCCTGCCCACTTCTTCTCACTTTTCAACTCTGTCTAATAAATCTGCCTGTGTAGCTCCTGACATGTCCTACAGTGCTTTTCTGTGACAAGATACCAAGGACCTCCCCAAGCCACACTGAGATCCCCCATGTCCTGCTTAGGGGAAACTCCTCACTCCCTGCTGGCAACAGTATGACTAGAGCGTCTTCTGGGGGTGGTAATGTTCCTCGATCATCATCAGGAAGACGCCCACTGTGCTTCCAGCCTCATGGTGTAGTCTATCCCTTCAGCTCTGCAGTGAGTAAAGGTTCCCAGGAATTTTGTTAAGATGTACTATGTACGTTAGCAAGTCTGGGGCTGAAGCCCCTGTGTGAAAAAACCTGTTCCTCTTTTCCTCTTCTAAGGAGTCCTAGGCTTACTGGACCGCAGACTGGGACCATGCCTGCATGTGACCGCATTTACACTCTGCCTCATGAGCTCTGGAGAAACGAGGCCAGCCTCTGGATTCCATTCAGTAGTGGTGCTCTCATCAGAGAGTTCTGTTGTGGAGTTGTCTGCTCTACAGTAGGGTGCCCAGAGGCACCCCTGGCTTCTGTCTACCACATGCTGGTCACATCCTGTCCTATAGCTGTGACAACCTCAAGTGTCTATAGACATTTCCAAGAGCTTTGGTGGACAAAGTCACCCTGACTGAGAATCATCACTCTCAGTCATTGCTTCTCAGCTTCCCAGAGGAGCTTGTAAAACAAGTGGCTCGGTCTCTAGATTCTTGGGGTGCTGGCCCTGGGCAAGGCTGGAGGATGAATATTCAGTTTCTCTCTGTAGGAACTCCTGCTCTGTGCTGCTCTGCTTTGTAGATAAACATGACATCTCCTGTAAGAATAAACATGACAGCATTATTGACACTTCCAGAATATTGAAAGGGTGCAACTCTAGACCCTCAAGGTAAATCTTGACAGTGATGATCAGGAGTTTAGAAATCATTCTAAGAAACTGGGGAGCAGATACAAAATCTGTGGTTTATGGTTCAAATAAAGATTTGCTATATTAAATTGGCTTCAAATTTAGTGATTTTCCTCAAATAACATTACTGCCGAGATGGCCAAAATGAAAGGAAATAAGCCCAAAAGAAATCATAAAGGTGACGGCCGTGATTGTAGCCCACGTCACGGCCACAGACTCTCTTTATTCCACATGGTCCCAATTCCTGTTGTTAAGCTTTCGGTGATGAGTTTTATACAAATTTCCAGGAGCTATGTTCAAATGGTAGGTTGCACTTTTCATTAGTGCCACATAATTTTCAAAACCTTAACTAGATAATTTTTGTCAGAATAGCAGAAAATTGCTGTAATTAATGTCATACACACTTCTGCAGATTGGAGGAGGAATAGTGAAAGAAATCACCGTGGCCTGCGTTTCAGGGGTGGCTAATGCTTGATCTTTAGGGTTGGTGGAAGGGTAGTTGAGGTAGGAGGTGGGTCCAAGTGTCTCTCTGGGGAGGAGCTGTTTAGGCTGTGACCTGAAGTAAAGGTCAGAGGCTGACTCTGGGCACTGTAAGAAGAAAGTAATTTTTGTTGGTAGAAGGAAAAAAATGAGAATCAAGATATGTCATGTACAGGTACAAATTCATAGTGTTGAATTTGATCATAACGAATACCTGAAATATACTAATGAAATTTATCTTCTAAAATTAGTCAATACAAAGGCTCTGGAGTGGAAGGCTTTTGGAGTCTGTGTTTTTCACTTGTCATTACTACATCAAAACACCTGGCATAATCCAATTGTAGGGAGGAAGGGATGATTTCTCTCATAGCTTTGAAGGTTTCAGTTTGACTGGCCTGCCTTTGTGGCTCTGGGCTTGTAGTGGCATGGAGTACCTGTTGGGAGGGTGTGGCGGAGCAGACTGTTTACCTTACGGCCAGGTGAGGAGGAAAAAGGACAGGGAAGAGCCTGGGGTCTTCAGTCTCTTTTGAGGGAAGCCCCAGTGACTGACAAAGTCCCGAAGAGGTCAACTTTTAGAGTCTTCACTCTCAGTTGTGCAAACCTGAGTATTACGCCTTTGGGGGTCAGCCAGCTCCCCACAGCCTTGGTGGCTGCCCAGGGACCCCTGGGGTGTCGGAATCTGTTCAGACAGGAAGGGAGGTCTGAGAAGGGGTGGATAGCAATCGGAAACCTCAGGCCTGGAGCTGTGGTCGAGTGAACAAATGGGCGTTTAGACACTGAGGTTACCCTGGATTTCAGACATGCCTTTGTGCAAAGTGCTGACACCTTTGCATCAGGCAGTGAGTATTCATGGGGCTCATGGTTAGGTCAGTGAGGGAAGTCAGAGGAACATGGTTTTGCTCGGCCAGAGGATATGCTATTTGGAAGTGATGTTGGAAGCAGGCAAAACCAACGCAGGAGTTTGATTCCTAAGGTTGCCTTGAGTACCTGGCAGTAATTTAGATGTGACACCACAGCCGTCCCTGGAGGGCACACCTGCTACATTTGGGTCTCTTCCTTCTTATGGTTCTGCTCCTGGAGAACACTGCTGTACCACACCACAATGCTTTGGCAAATGTTACGGCTCCCTTCCCTGACTGTCCTTTTCTGTCCTTTGTCCCAGTCTAAGTTATCTTCTGTACTGCTGGATGAGTTTGCCATCTCAAGACTGAGATTAAAGAGACTCGTGGGTCCTGCCAATTACCAGTCTCCTAGCACATTTCTTCAGCTCCTGTCTGAATTCTTTGTGTGTGTGTGGTACCAGAGATCGAACTTGGGCCCTTGTGCTTGCAAGGTAGGCACAGTACCACTTGAGCTAAACCCCTGGTCCCTGTCTGAATTCTCATAGGGACAGAGACCTCTTTGGCTGGTGCTTGTATCTGCTTTCTACATAGAGGGTGATCTGGAGTATTAACTCAATCCAGATATTCTTTCTACATAGAGGGTGATCTAGAGTATTAATTCAGTCCACATATTCTTTCTACATAGAGGGTGATCTAGAGTATTAGTTCAATCCAGATATTCTTTAGATCTGTTTCCTCATGTGTCACTGACACTAACAGGTATTTATTGAAGTCTTCCTGGCAGTTCCTGTTCACTGAGCCATTCAATTGCTGTGACAGTTAACTGGCACCATCAATCTGATTGGCTTCAGAGCCACGCAAGGCATTAGCACAGGCAGTGAGTTATGGAAGTGTCACCTGGGTTCTGTATATGGTTCCTGGCCCCTTCCTGTCTGGCACTGTCCCTCTGTGCTGCACCCAGACACTACAGAGTGAACACTTTCCACTATGCACCTGTCATGACGTTTCCAACTTGGAACTAGCCAGCCATGGACTGGACCCTCTGAACCATGAGCAGAAGTGAACCCTTTCTACTCTGAGTTACATATGTTGGGCATTTCCTGCAGTGAGGAAGAGCTGACCAATACATTGTCCAGGTCATCGGCTGAGGCTTTGGCATTCAATCCTCATGTGATGTTTCACTTGGCATATTTCTTGGTACCTGGACATTCTGACAAATTCTGTTCCAAATGTTTCAATCACCAGATTTCAGGTAAAGCAGAAGACTTCATTATGAGGGGGCCTCACTCAACCAGCTGAAACCCCTAAGCAGACAAAGGTTGAGCAGCAGGGGAGGTTTTGCCAGCAGCTGCCTTTGCACTGCACTGTGGCTCTTCCCAGGCCTCCAAAGTCAATTATTTAAAGTAAATCCCCTTTCTTCTTTTCTCTTTTCATCTTGTTTTGCTGCAGAGCTCTGCCATCTACGCATTTTGCCTATTATACAGATGGAGACGCTGGGCTGCAGAGTGTAAAAGGTTGTGTCCAGGGACATATACTAGTAATTCAGCAGTGTGCGACTCCAGAGCTGGCCCTTCTGACTCACAGTGGTCTTGAGTGTGTGTTTGCTGAATAACGCAATCACCCGTACTCAATACACACCACGTTTCCTAGAAAACATTACCCTT
This sequence comes from Petromus typicus, assembly GCA_004026965.1. Taxonomy (NCBI): domain Eukaryota; kingdom Metazoa; phylum Chordata; class Mammalia; order Rodentia; family Petromuridae; genus Petromus; species Petromus typicus. The sequence goes on along the minus strand of PVIR01001354.1, from coordinate 56,850 downwards.
TCTAACATTTCCCAACCTGCCTTGGGTCTGTATAATGCACAGGAATCAACAGGCACACCCCTGGTGATGGACAGAACTGTTCACTAGCAGGAATGTTGGTGAACAGAATCGTGTCATAGCTTCTTACCTCACCTGTGCTTTCTTTGGAACATTTAAAACTTTTGTAAAATTCTCTTCTTTAAAATCATAGTTTCCAAAACAAATCTCAGAGCACCTATATTATTTTCAGAAATGGTACACTGGCAGTACTACGAGAGGGAGGCAACAGGAAAAAAACTGAAAAGCAGCCACTCTGTTGAACATGCCATCCCCCAAAGAATGAAATTAAAAGCAGAAAAATAAACAGTACACGTGGAGCCTGAGCCTCTTGATATCTTTGGCCGTGGGCTAAAGTCCTCTGGTGGAGTCGAAACTTCCAAAGTGGCCTGAAATTGGAACCTTTCCGTAGGAAAAGTCAGCAGTACACATTGACCCCAGGATCAATTCTTTCTGTTTAAATTGCAGGCTGTGCCAATCAGAGAGAGTGCTCAGATCGTATTTGATTAATTCAGCTGCTCTCAGACAAAACCGTCACCCTGAAGCTACAGAGAGACAACCTCCCTAGCTCCGAATTAAAATTATTCTTCCTACAATGGAGAAGAGAACAATGAAGATACTGATTGTATTTGTCCTTGGAATGAACTACTGGTCTTGCTCAGGTGAGGAGCCAGTGACAGGCACCTGCTCTGAGGGTGCACCGTGGTCCAGGCCAGGCCTCTCACCTCCTGGTGGCCCTGTGCTTGCGTGCAGGTTTCCCTGTGTTTGACTACCACCCCGCCTCCCTGCGCAAGGCCCTCAGCGCCTCGGTGGCAAAGGTGAACTCGCAGTCACTGAGCCCGTATATGTTTCGGGCGTTCCGGAGCTCATTGAAAAGAGTAAGTGTCCGAGGAGGCTCCTCTACCCTCTCTGTTCTGTCTGCCCTTTTTCGGTCTATTGGTTGGAGAGACTCTATTTTTATTTTTTCTAGTTTAGAAAGATACCCATAAGCCCTCTCATTCCCCCTGATGTGTTTTTGGACAGAGAAAGGATTGAATTATGATTCTGTCCTGAGGCTCGAAGCTCCTTTGAATGCCTGACTCTTTTGCAAGCTGCATCCTTCTGACCTTGTCTTCTCTCTCTGTGTCCCGACTCTGGCCCCGAAATCCTCTTGGGTCCTTGGGCGATGTTTTACTAAGAACTGCTCATTTATTGGAAATGAGCCTCCTTTCCGATTCAGCAGCTCTGACTACTTAAAGGAAATAAATTTCAGCTTTTGAGCCAAAGAACTCCACCTTCTTTGTCAGTTTGGTAATGTTCTATATTTCCTGATAGGGAAAGAAGAATTTTGGGGCTTCCAAAAATTGTCTGGAAAAGGCAAGGGGGAAATGTAGATCCACCCCCTCTCCCTTTTCCCCCCCCAAAATTTCACTGCCTAGTTATCACCTTAATGAGGCTCACAGGGGTCAGGAACAGAGAAATACCCTCAAGCATTCAGGTCAAGGTGAGAGGTGGGGGAGGGTCTATAAAGTTACCTGGCCTGGGAACTAGAAGGGGCACTGGCCAGACATCCAGACAGCAGCAGCCTGCGCTGGCTCTCTCTGTCTCCTCTCTCCCCTCCTCCTCTCTCTCTCTCTCTCTCTCTCTCTCTCCTCTCTCTTTCTCTCTGCATACATCATGATTCACGATTTCCTAGACTTGCTCTCTAAATATACTTACCTTGACTTTCTTCTCAGAAATGGGATCTATTTCTAAGTTCTGAGAATAATGATTGAATTGTGTTGGTTGCCTTTCTAATTGATCATAGATCTATGGACGGTGCCATAGTCACGTGCCCTCTGTGGGACACGATCAGAACAGGGGTTATTTAGATCTGGATGTTGTGGTGGAGATGAACTGCAGGGCCAGTTTGGCTTGCTGCCAAGCCAGAGATCAGACTGCTTCTGCTCACACTGGTTTTCAATGACATTTCATGGACATAGAGCCTGAGAAATAAGACCATATGTAGCACAGCTACTGAGGCATATCCTGGCACATGGACCGTTTTGGTACAGTCACGCAGACTGTGACCGTGACCAGGCATCTAAAGCAGGACACACTTACCAGTAAAGTGAGTAAGCCCTGTAGAAACATAAGTAAACGCTGCCTCTCTGCTTTAAGTGTCCAGCGCTCCCATCTGCCAGTTTGTGCCTCTCTCCATGCTTTCTCGTTATTCAACATCACCTGTCAAGCGACATTCACCACACTGTCCCTCAATCATCCCTTCCGTTGTAAGAGGGCCATTCTCCCTTTATCTCTCCTGGTGAGAGGGTTTTCCTGGTAGGAATGGTTTCGCATTTTGCTTTATGTTGATCATGTCTTCTACAAAAACAATATAGATGGCTCTAAATAGACCTGGACTCTCTGTCCTAATAGACATGCAATCTAGGAGACAGCTGACATTTGGATGTTCTTAGGCTGAAGCAGCGGTCAGATGGTGGGACCTCACTGAGCATGCCCGGTTTGAGCTAAGATGTTTCAGCCATGGGGAGGCCTTTTGAGAGGAGGACTATGGAATTCAGAGCAGAGCCTCTGGGAAAACTCTGAAGAACAAAAGGACCTGAGATGAGGATGGACAGAGCCCTGGTAACCAAAGAAAGAAGATAGGGTGGAGTGAGGTCAGAGAGATGAGCATGAGCTGGTACATGCATAGGTGGCCGTTAGAGAGATATGAACAGGCATTTCTGTCTCAGTCAGAAACGGCTATGACAAAGTACCACAGACAAGTAGAATTTATTTCTCTAGCTCTAGAGGGTGGGGTTCCAGATCAGAGTGAATGCCAGGTTCTGGTGAGAGCCATCTTATAGCTATAGAACGTGGGTTGAATAGTAGAGGCCATTGTTGTGGGGTCTCACACAGATGTCAGAAACAAGTAGTTGGAAACTGGATAAAATCCACCCTGGTGGAGAGGCTGGGGAGTTAACTCAGTGGTTCCGGCCCCTGTCTTGCAAGCGCAAGGACCCAGGTTTGATTCCCGGTAGCCACATACAATACTGGGTGTGGAGACTCAGGCCCAGCAGCAATCAGTATCACATACCACAGTGCCGGGTGTGGTGGCTCACGCCTGTCATCCCAGCACTCGGGAGGCAGAGGCAGGAGGATTGTGATGTGAGTTTGAGGCTGAGCTCAGGGCCAGCCTGAACCACAAAGCGAGACCCTGTCTCAAAAAACCTAAAAAAAAACCACCACCAACAACAAAAATAACCCCACCACCCTGGTGGTAGAACCATGAAGACTCTGGCCATTTCTTTTTTTTTTTTAAATTGAAATCTTTATTGGTACATTACATATGCGCATTATGATTGCACTCCATATCTGGCCACTTCTGATGGTGCTGTGGAAGGTCGAATTTGAGTGACAACTAAGTAGCAAAGCACACCAGGTACTGCATTTCTTCTTTTGCCCACAGCAAGATGAGAGGAGAGAGAAAATTATCTGAAGATGGAATTTATGATTAAAAGAAAAATAAAATAGAAAAACTCTTACTCTGGTCACAAGAAGGATAAAAAGACCTGTTCAGGAATCTTCTTAAGTGTGACCAAGGGAGTGTTTGCTAAAAGACAGATATAGAGTGAAAATTCCCTGGTTGGATCATTTCTATCTAATCGCCAACCCATGCACTACAGACACATCGGTGGCTCGATACTGCTGGTCTCCCCAACATCGTGGTGGACAGACCCACCTTGTTCGTGCTGCTCTAGTTGTCAGGCTTGGTCTGTTCCAGAGCACTGGCTTTGTTTTTGGGAAATTTTATATACACATCACGATTGCATTCAACATTGGGAATTTGTACAGTACATGACACGAGTTAATTCTCTTTTTTACCCATTTCCCTGCCCACTCTCCAATCCCCTAGATACATCAGCTCTCTCTGCCTGTGGCTCTCTTATTCAGGTTATTTTAGTCATCTGTTCTGTGAATCTCATCTTTGGCCTCTGAGGTATGTGGGATCTTGCCAGAGCTGCCTCTGGCCCTGACGTGCAGCAAGACCTCCGTGAGTCAGAATGTTTCCCTGTTATCAGAACCTCTTAGATTTGTTGGGAAGTTTGGAAGATATCCACACAAGGCGAAGAGAAGCGGAAAGCTATGGGACTTTATTCATCCATGAGAACCACTCAAGCCTGAGCCAGGCTGGCTGACACTATACAGCAGAGATGTGCTTGTTGCCTAATTACTCAAAACCCATACTGGGGATTCTCTTTATTGGTAGAAATTGTGCTCTATAAAGTTAAATTTGTAAATAGTAAATCTTTTCCCATAGGAGAAATACAGGGTTAAATTTCCTGCATCTCCTGGGTTATAATATTTTTGTTTACCCGTTAGTATGTAACCTTATTTTTTGGTAGTTCCGTTTGACAATGCCTAGCTTAATAGATCATGTAAATTCATTACCACTAAACCCACTTCCAACAGCCTAAACAAAGTTTGTCTCGCACATTTATTGTATTTTCTCCACAAGTACATCAGTGTTGTTTGCCCTTCAGAATGCTGGGCAGCTCATCAACACTAGGCTTTGGGGCCAAATTTACCCACAAAAAGCATAAAAATACAAAACCTCTGTCAGTGGATAAGCCACAAGAGGCACAGCAAGCTGCTCACACTTGAGAACTGAAATAGGACGCAGAGCCCTGCCTTGTTCGACCTCAGTTGGGAAGTGTGTGTTGGGTGCCCTGAGTTTTTTCCCCCTCTACCCTGGCCCATGAATGGTAGCAAGAGCTCAGCAAGTGTTAAATTTGGACTCCAGCAAAGTGCAGAGAGGAGGCAGATTTGCAGTGTGGAGTTCTTAAGTCCTTGAGGATCAGTTGTCAGTGAAAATCTACGGAAGGAGTGCTAGCCCATATTTGGGTTGCATTTTTGTCGGTGTTATCACCACATGACCTTCCCAGCTCCCTTGTTCTCTCTGGGCTGTGGATGGAGGGTGCAGAGCCAGGTGATGGCTCTGACAATCTGCAGCTTCAAGGCGGATGATTCTGTGAATGTTTTGTAATTGAGCAGACAGAACAAGGTCTAACTCTGTGAACTTCAGAAAGGCATCTACCGCAGGCTGACACTTTGCTTTGTGAAGGTGAATGTTCTGGATGAGGACAGCGTGGTCATGAGTTTAGAGTTCGGCATCCGGGAAACCACATGCTTGAGAGACTCTGAAGAAGACCCGTCTGCGTGTGCCTTCCAGCGGGGCTATGACGTGGTGAGTGTGGTGGAAAAGGACCTCAGCCTAGAAAGGGGGATAAAAAGGGTTTTGCTTCTTCCCTGACCCATGGCTGGAATCACAGTCAGGGCGTGGCTACTGCCTGGCTGTCATCTGGCCACGTGCCGGAGGCCCCAGCACACGATGGCGGTTGAAGACAGGAGCTCTTAAACTGTGAAATCTGTGCTCCTGATGGATTCTGGGAAATCCTTTAACCCTTGGTGTGTCTGTTTCCCATCAAAAGGACGATGAAGGTGTTGGAAATGGGGAAGATGCAAGGACAGGAGGGAAGAGGAAGGAAAATAATTAAGATGCAGTACAGATGTGTATCAATTCCTCAAGATAACTGTAATTACCAGGGACCACAGACATATACTAAGAAAATGGAAACTAAAACAATAATTATAATAAAATGGGAATGAATTTGTATTAGTAACAAGGAAAATCTCTAGACATTTTCATTTCTCTTATGAATGAATGCTCAACACAGACTGTTTCCGGTACGGGCTGCATTACTCGCACTCCCACGAATCCGGCACGTGCATGATCCCTGTTGAATCTGGGATTTGACATGCAGTCGAGGCCAGCGGGTAGAAACGGTCTCTGAGTGGGGCAGTGTCATCCATCCTGAACTGGCTTTCCTTGGGGTCCTCTTCACACGCATGGCTTCTCCGGCTCTTGTCACTTCCAATGAGATCATTACTTTATGAAATTTTCATTTTGACTCTGTTTTAACAAAGACTCAACCCAACAGGTCCCAAGTGTCTGTATCTAGGGAAATCTGAGGACAGAGTCCCATGAGCTTCTTATTTATTGCTGTTGTTCAAATGAGAATCCACGAAGGCAGCCTGATTCAGGACTCATGAAGCACAGGCGTGTGCTTTTCCTGGAGACCTGTAACGTGTTCGAGATATTTAAATATTTCATTTTTTTGCTTAGGTCCTAGGAAGTTTTCATTTTGGAAAATGAATTTCCCCTTTCTTCATTGTCATTTAAGCTCTCAGCATCACCATCAAGTGGCACAGATGCAGAGCCTGCTGCAGTTGCTGGAGATGTAACTCCCAGTCTTGTCTCTTGCAGCAAACCGCTGCTTGCAGAGGCACCGTGCACATGTCGGGTGAGCAGGTGCAGCAAGTTCATGCTCACTGCCGCTGGTTCGACACATCGGAGTCCAGCAGCAGCGAGGAGGTAGGGTGGGCTTTGTTCCCTTTGGCACAGCACCCTTAGGTGCAGGGTGGCCCTGTGGGAAGTGGTGGGGCTTGACAGGGTGGCTGGACCATCCTCCAGGTGGGACAGGTGCAACTCGGCTTAGACGGTGGATTCTGTCTTGGACGCCTATGATCCTGCTGTAGCTCTCACTAGTACCAGCCCGTTTCCCCATGTTTGTTAGTACGTATCTGCAGTATGTCACGCTCATTGCATTCACTGTGGGAAGTTGGGACATGTACGTAAGACAGCTTAATTCTCTTTTTATTCCTTTCCTTTCCCTTGCTTCCATCATTTCGTCTCCTCTTTTGAAAAAGAGCTGTCACCCTATTTCCTGTTACCTATATTTTATTTTGCACTCTGTGTATATTTTGGCTTTCTCATATAGAAGAAACCATGCCACATTGAAGCTTATGTATCTGATTTATTTCATTTAACAGTACAGTCTCAAGGTACATCTGTTTTCCTACAAATGACTCCAATTTATATTTCTCCATGGCATAACAGTACTCTACTATGTATACTTTTGTTCTTATCTCTTTTCTGAGATTTGGGACACAATTTTAAAGGGGCAGTTAGCAAATCGCTGACATTTTAGATCTAAGTCTGTACTTTGGTGAAATGAAGAAGGGTGTTTTGCTACTGTGTTCAAAACTGCTTACTAGATCTGCGGTGTGTGTCAGTATTACTAACCTCTTTTTGGTTTTCACTGTCTGCAACTTCTGTGAAAGTCATATTGCTGGTCAAAAAGGTCACCCACGAAGTTATTGGGAAAGTCAGGTGAGTTCGTGGAAGTGAAGCCCCTGTTGTAGTGTCTGGTTTATAAATGCTCAGTGAAAGGCAGAAGTCTTTTTTTTTTTTCACTCTAACTGCATCAGAAATTATTTGCAGTAACACTATAAAATTAATAATATAAATTCCAAACTTGAAATGATCATATTACGTATTTATTATTGACTTATTTCTTTCTTGGCCAGTATGTCTCCTGAGATCAGGAAATATTTGAGTTTTTTAAAACCAGGCCAGGGTACTATTTAACATCAGATAGATATTCCATAAATACTGATTGAATGAATATAAGAAAGCTAGAGAAGAAATTGTCAAGAATGTGGTAGGAAGGTGATGACACTTGACTCTAAACCAGTAATAAAATATCAGATACATTATTAGTTCATCCATCACTGGATAGTATTCTTACTAGGTATTTCAATTTTTTTCTAATTATATGACAATCTGTCTAACACTTTTCTCTAAATCTTTTATTTTTATTCCATTTTTTAAGACAATTCAGTAGTGGGCCGGGGATTTAGCTCAGTGGTTTTGGCACCTGCCTTGCAAATGCAAGGGCCCAGGTTAAATCCTTGGTAACCACATACGACAATGCCAGGTGTGGAGAACCTCATACCACAGTGCCAAGTGTGGTGGCTCATGACTGTAATCCCAGCTCTCATGAGGCAGAGGCAAGAGGATTGCTATAAGTTCAAGGCTGAGCTCAGGGCCAGCCTGAACTACAAAAGCGAGACCCTGTCTCAAAAAAAAAAAAAAAAATCAGTAGTGAAAATTATGATATAAGAGAAAAAATTTTCAATTCCAAGAATTACACATAAATGTTAACATCTCTATATTGTTCTTATCACCAACCCTTAACTGTTTGCTAAGAAAGCCAATGGTAGAATCAAGGAGCTATGAAACTCATGACTGGGGAACACTATTCATCTTATTTACTTTCTTTTTTTGGACAAAATACCTTAAACCTACAAGTTAAAGGAGGAAATGTTTATTTTAGCTCACAATTTGTAAAACTTTGGTGTGGCTTGAGGGCAGGGCAGCATGGCAGAGAGCCATTGCAAAGGGGAAACAGTCCACGGCAGGGTAGGCAGGAAACAGCAAGAATCAAGCCTGCTCTCACTTGATAGTCCATCCAAGCTACAAGCTTAATGGTTGGTGTCACTCACATCCTAAATGAGGCTTCTTTAAATTAGTCCCACTGCACCCAGAGCCACACTCCTTCAAGCAGTGGCTTAAATGCAGTATCACACATAGATCCAGCCTCCCCAACGAGCCTCACTTATGAGCACATGAGGTTTTTTTGAGGGCACATTGAGATCCAAGCCATAACACAATTTCAGGAGCAGTCTTCCTGGTGCAGAGAGGAAAGAGAATTTAGTTAGGAGAAACTTATTAGTTGGGCTTATTCACACTGGCAACCTTTGAGGGCCAGCAATCCCCAGGTGACTTCTGAGCCACACGGGGGTGTAGTCTAAGGAGTCTCCCTTCTTGGTGCTGGGATAAGTAATAAGTGTTCCTTCCCTACATCTGTTACACAGTCATGACGATATACTAACACACATCTAACCAGGACTACAAGTATCTTTTATGAGAATTGTGTTAGTGTGGAAGTTTTTTTGTGTGTGGTTTATTAGGGGTAGAGTCATTGGGGAAATAGACAGGCTTAGTGGTGGTCCCTGTGGCATTTGACAGAGTAGCATGGAGAAAGTATCTGTTAGGTAAGAATTACTCCATCAGTTATACAAGGATGTAGGACCGCAGAGTGAGAGGAGTGAATATTTGGATGATGGGCAGAGGGATCTTCCCTGAGGAGCAGCCATTGCACCGAGTGCCATGGGGTAGACGGAAGTGAGAAGAACACTAGTGTGGTGTGGAGAGAAAAATCACATGATGATATCCTGAAATGCAAGAGAAATAGGCAAAAGTTGGATTGAAAAGGACGGAGATGAGTAAAGATTTGGGTTGAAATATATAGAAAATTATTAGGATCGGAATGGGCAAAATCAGGGGGAGATGGACACAGGTGGCCCAGAGGTGAGTACCACCCGGGTCAGATGTGCCTGCTCTAGGGTCCTGAGAGTCCCTGCATCCGTGCTGATGCGAAAGACATTGGAGGCCTTTCGACAGGGATGCAGGCTCAGAGGAAAAACTTATTGGAGGGAAGGGAGAGTAAATATTGAGCCCTAGAAGGTGGAAGAAATGGTGAGAGGATGTTGAGTGGAGAGGCGGATTCTAGTTGATTCCATGTTCATCGGCAAAACTGAAATGACCTTCATAAATGTCACTGAGTTTAACCCCGCTTCCATCTTTGACTGGGAAAGTGGATTGATTATGAAACACTAAAATCTATTGCAACTTTCTAAGTGCAGCAGAAATGAACTTCCTTTTCTTCTCATTCCAAGTTTTCTGCTCTGATGCTGAATTATGCCAGCCCTAGAACATACTAGATTTTAAAATGAACTCCCACACTGCTTGTCTTCAAAAATTAGATCATGAAGAATGAAGAGCCAGTTGAAAAGAATTGTACACATTTAAGATTTCTCCATTTTAAAAGAAAAAGAAGTAGATGATAGATTTCTTAAAAATAAAAAAATTAATGGACAAATAATACTTCCATATATTTATGGAGCAAAGTACAATGTTTTATCTTTGTTCTGGTTATGAAAAGAATTCTTACAAGAAACAGAGGAAAACAGAACACAACTGTAATTATCTTCAGTGAAATGCCTGAAGATACTACAAACATGAGAGAAAATAGACTAAAGTAAATTTAGTGATAGAACAAACAAATTATTGTTGAAAGTGGAAAAAAGAAAATAAAACATTTATGAACTCAGAGGATATTTAAAAATAAAGATTTTTTTAAAAAAATATGTAAAATGTAGAAGAATTTCCAAAATGAGGAATGTACTATCAAGAAAAATGGAAGACAGGGACCGGGGATATAGCTCAGTGGTTCCAGTGCCTGTCTTCCAAGTGCAAGGACCCAGGTTCGATCCTCGGTAACCACATAACAATACTGGGCGTGGAGACTCACGCCCAGCAGCAATCAGTACCACATACCACAGTGCCAAGTGTGGTGGCTCAAACGCCTGTCATTCCAGCACTCAGGAGGCAGAGGCAGGAGGATTGCTGTGATGTGAGTTTGAGGCTGAGCTCAGGTCCAGCCTGAACCACAAAACGAGAAAACGAACAAACAAACAAACAACAACAACAACAAAAAAACCCCAAGAAAAATGGAAGACGTAAAAAGTAAAGCTGAAACTCTAAATTACAACAAATAAAGACTTGGGTACAGTGCAAACTAGCTGGGAAGAAACGTGGTCAAGAAACTATCCTGAAGGTTATAAGTTTGAATTTACTACATCATGAATTTATTTAAAGTATTGTAAATGTAAAGAAATTGAGAATATAAATTTCTAAATTTGCAAACATTTGTCCCTCCTTAAAAGCATAAATGTTTGAAATATAGCAAGTTTCTAGTTTTTAAATTTAATTTTGAATGAGAAACAGTCAGATGGCATATTTCTGTATAGGATGTGAGTGTGCCCGCCGGAAGGTAACCTGCCACAAAAGTTCCACGGAAGCTGGCAGGGGGAGATTCCGCCCTTTTCTCCAGCTTCCGGTTGGCACCGCGCTATCCAGGAACCCTCCCAGTTCGGAAGATGGGGAAAGGTTTAGCCGGGGTTTCACCCACGTGTGCCTGCACCGTCCAAGAGAGACAAACTGGGGAAGAGTAACAACAGGAATTCTAGCCCAACGAGGAGACATTTGATTGCTTTCTATTTTGGAAGATAGAAGTGAAGAAATAGTCCAAGCTCCAAAAGGAGCAGTAATCCGAGCCAAAAGGAGATAATTTCCTGTGTCACTTCCTGAAGAGGAAGAAAAGAGCTGGCCTCACAGACGACTGAATTTAGAAAACTTCTATACTATGGGAACCATAACCTTCTCCTTCCTCTTTCTCTTCCTCCTCCTCTGTCTCTGTCTCTGTCTCTGTCTCTCTCTCTCTCTCTCTCTCTCTCACACACACACACACACACACACAATCCTCTTTCATTTCTCTTGATCAGAAAGTAAAGCCCTAACTACTCCAAGAGTCACCTCCCTTGCCTAGGAAGAGAATGAAGCATTCTTTTCCAGCTCCAGCTGGAAAACTTCCAGCTCTCATTGGCCTGGCTTAGATCAAGTGCTCCTCTTTCATACACATAACTCTACTGATTTTGTACTGGTTTTTACTTGTGTGTATTTACCATGTACAATGTGATTTTGGATCTGAGGGTCCAGCACACATTAGGTGTCTGTGCTGCCACCGAGTTATACCTCCGTCCTCTAATATTTTGATGTCTTTTGTTTTAAAATAATATCTTTATCAAAGCATAATTCTATGTCATGCATTTCACTTTTTCAATGTGAACAGTGTAAAGGATTCTAATATCTTCACCAAGAAAATTAGCACCACTATCTACATTCAGAACGCTTTCCTCATCTTGAAGAGATCCTGATACGAATCACTCTCCTCCTCATCCCATCTTGAACTTGTAGTGACTAATGACCTGCTTCTGTGTCCAAGGACTTTTCCATTTCATATGAGTGGAGTTTCCATTGCTTATAGATAGAATCATACAACATATGTCCTTTTGTGACTGCCTTATTTTAATTAGTACAATGTTTGAGGGATATATATCATAGAATGTAGGAACCTATTTCTAGGTAGCCTAAGAAAGCAATGAAAGAACTTCATTCTTTTTGGTTATCAAATAATTTCCTATGTTATGGAAATGTCACATTTGATCTATTCAAATGTGTAGCTGACCAGCATTTGGGTTTCTCCACTTTCTGGCTATGTTGAACACAGAAGTCAGGAACATTCATGTCCCATTTTTGAGTGGACAGGTTTTCACTTTCAGGTTGAGTAGAGCTGCTGCGTATAGTACCTGCTGATCTTTGAAGCACTGCCCAAATTTCCCCCACATCAGCAGTGTATGAAGTCTTCAAGTTTAAGACATCCTTGACAACATTTATTATTGCAATGTCTTTTTTAACCATTCTAGTGGCTGTGAAGTGATTTAATTTGTATTAATTTAGTCTTCCTAATGACTAATGAGTGGGCATTTGTATGCACACATTCCTTGACAGTTCTTTTTTTGTACTGGGCTGTTAAATTAACTGGCCGCTAATCAAGGAACTGTATATAATATGTGTTTTACCATATTCAGAACAAAGAAATGGTCAAAGGAAACTCAGCTTGATGACATTGTTTTTATTTGCATAACTCTTACATGCAGCACTATAAGATCTAACATAGCATAGAAGTACAGGGCTGTATTGTGCAGCACATCAGCAAAAGTTACAGTGCTGTAGGAACAGTGTGTATTGTACAAAAAGATATTGAGAGTCTTTAAACAAGTTATACAGAACTATCCAAAAAATGATGAATCACCAGTCTCAGCAGATGTGAATAGGGAGGTTGTTAGATGAGGAAAATCTGTATTTTCTTTGGAGAACTGATATTCAATTCCTAACCCCATGTTTAATTTTCTTCTTATTGAATCATTTGTAAATGTTTTCTCCCACTTTGTGTGTCTGAAAGTGTGTGCTGTGTCACCGAAAACCTTAAACTTCACACAAGCTGGGCTTCCCTGTATGCTTTCTTGCACATATTCATGCATTAATACGTGAAGTTATTTGATAGGTGATGTATAATCACAACATATTATGTCTGTAACATTTTAAATACTGTATTACAGTAAATGGCACATTGCCACTAATCCTACTTAAAATAGCCCCTGTTACTTCTAACACATTTATTCGGTCATCCGGGTCTCTTTCCAGAGCAGTCCTGGAAATCCTTTATAGTGAGTGTCTTTTTGTGGCTGCTCGATGTCCTGAACTGATTCAAAATGTTTATGGCTGTTTTTATCAAATAAAAACATTACAGTGTCTCTTCCTTTGGAGCCGGCACAGAGCGCCTTCTGACTCTTTCCCAACGCCATCGTGACCACGAAGGGTAAATGTCCTGCATAGATTCGGTTCATTGAGGCAGACCTTCCAGTGAAACTACTCACAAAGTGAGGAGCTCTCACCCAGAACTGCCTCAGGACGTGGCAGGAACGATGTCAACTGTCCAAAATGATGGGGACGATTCTGACAGGGACTCACAGTAATGTCTCTTTTACTGTAATGATTTTAAATATTTAAACATTCACTGTGTGTTTTAATTTTCCCTCATACATTATATTTCATTAAATATATTATAAATATTAAAGTCCTCTGGATAATAATTACAGTTTTTTACAGTATATTTCTTCTTTTTCCTCTTTTTTGTATTGATATGTATTGATGCCTAAATTTCTCTAGATGGTTTTTGCAGACATAGAAAGACCCTATAAATGGAGAAACAATTATCTACATGGTAAGTTGAGATCTGTTTTCTTTAATATTCACTTCCCTGAAAGCAGCTTCATTTTACACCCCTTTGTGAGTGAATTAAAGGTAGAGATCTTTTGAAAATGAAAACCTGGTTTAAGGTTCATATTTCATGAAAACCTTAATGAATGTCAGAGATAGTCAAAAGGAAGGAGGTGGAGAAAAGGAAGACGAGGTGGTGGAGGAGGAGGAGGAGAACAACACATTTACGGCATCGGAACACTCTAGAAGTGAGAGGAGTTCTGTCTTACGACAGCTACTGTGTTACAGGTCTGATTCCTGAGGAGTCCGGAAGTGAACACCTTTATGACTGGTCACTTGGTAAATGTTATTTTTTTGAATGTGAAGACCCTTTCTGATCAGCCCAGTCCATGCTGAAGTCATTCCACTTAAAATGCAAAATATTTTAAGTAAAAATGGGGAAGATTAATCATGTAGAAAGGTGCCTGGCAAGTCACAGCAAAGATGACTCCAAGTTATTAACTCACTTAGACGTTACCAGCAAGCTAACAAAATATTAAGTCCACTGGGAGGCTGAGGCTGGAGAACTGCAAGGAAGGGCTGCAGTCTGAGCATGTAAGTGAGATTGTAACAAACAAACTAACCAAAAATAAAACAGGACAAGAGCAGAACCACCCTGATGAACCAACCCAGACAAATCTGGCTCAGGCAGGCAGCAGCGCTCACCTTCCTTCCGGCGTGCCCCAAGCAACTCCTGACAGACTTCTCGGTGTGAGCGGGAGGCAGACTACCAGGAAGATCAGTCTCCCCGTTCAGTCTCCACGATGGCTCTGTAGCCAAGTGTGTTTCCAACTCAAGGTGGACTGGCACGGCCAGATGCCCGTGCTCAGGGCTCACCAGGTCCCCCTGCAGCCTCCCCTAGCCCTGCCAGCCAGCACTGTGCCCCCTATCTTCCGGGTGGCAAACTGAGGCTTTGTGAACTTCTGTACCCTGCTCAGGGCTACCCGGCTGCGTGGGACTTTGATTCAGGCACCAGCAGCAGGGACAGGACTTTGCTCAGCTCTGACTCTGCAGTCCTGCACTGCCCACCGTGCCTCCAGGGGCCCGGGGGATCCTCCCTGTGTTCAGTGGCCCCATTCCCACCGGCACACAGATGCTAGGACTGCAGGGCTCCGGGCAGCCTTGAGATGCTCTCTCATGTGGGGACTTAGGGTTAAACCTGAAGCTTCATTTTAAGAAATGCCTCAGGTTCATACTTCTTTCAAATGATCACTTTGGGAAAATAAATAGTCTCTAGCAGTGTGGCCACCACTGAAGATGTTCCTCAGAACACTTCTCCGGAGTTGTCTGCCCAATCTGTGACCCGCCCTTGAACTTCTGCAACAGGCGCACGTATTGTGTAAATAGCCAAAAGCAGCGTGGAAAGAAATTTGGTAATTTGGTCAAATGGCCCACATGGGTGGAGTAGCAATATTGCTGTGTATCAACCTAAGTCTACATTTAACAGCTTAAAACAAGAAACAGGCATGTACTGTCTCGGTTTCAGGGGGGCAGAGCTCAGGAGCAATTAGTTGCACGCTCTGTCTCTGCAACTGTAACACAGTCACTGATGAGACTGCGCGGGGCGGTGGTCTCAGCTGGAACTTGGGTCACGCTTTCCAGCTCACACACGGGCTGCTGGAAGGTCAGAGTCCTTCCTTCCTGGGCCTCCATCTGGCATTTCTGTGGGGTTTGAAGAACGTCTTTCCGATATGAAAGTTGGACTCCCCAGTGACCGTGGAGAGAGGGAGGGCACAGCCTTTTATGCCCGAGTCACGGAGGAGCTGGAGCACTGAGACTCGGCAGACCGAGCCTGGCCCCGGGGAGGGCACCACTCAGGAGGCCAGCGGGAGGTGATGGCATCCAACAAATGCCATTAGAGATGACAAGCACTGTGCAGCTATGAATCAATATGACCAACCCTTTTATATGCCTCAGACGGTGTCTCCAGGCCAAATTCCAACCACATTTTGAGCCTTGAGAGCATTGTTGATGTAGATGTGCATCTCAGAGATGGCGTTAAATGTGACAATTTAATTCAGTCCAGCAAATGTGTGTGACAAGCTCTGGGCAGATCCCATCAGGGACCGAGAAAGAAATGTGACAGTCCCTGCCCTCCAGGGCTTGCAGCAGCAGTAGAGGATGAGACAAATCCGGGCAGGAGGCGGTGGGGGAAATCAGCTCCGGGCCCTGCTGTGACAGAGGGAGGAGAGGGACAGTCCACAGGACAAGGGGCAGCGCCGCGCGTGTCTCGGCCACGTGCGCCTAGGCTGTCCTCAGGTACCCTCAGTCACTCAGTCTCCTGGTCCTTGTGGTCCTGGATCCCTGTGACTGACAGAGACTCTGCTCCCCCTTCCGTTTCCAGGGCTCGTGAGAGAGGGGTTTCCTCCTGCACACCGGCGGCTCCCCAGCTACAGGCACAGAGAGAGGGGGAACGGCAGCTTTGAGTGACACTGGAGGTAAGGAACAGGTGGCACGGGTGTGCTCCCACGGCAGAGCCTCTGTGACGTGCTCACCTTGTGGTCCCCTCTGCCTGACACCCTGGGACCCTCTCATTGGTCTGCTGGGCCCTCGCCCCTGACGTCATCAACGTCTCACGTCACAGCGCACACAGGGTGAAGAGCAGCCGCTGCCTTTGCCGCAGCCCTGCTTGGCCAGCACCCAGTCTGCTCCCCGCTGGGCTCCCACACACATTGGAAGGCCCTGCACCTTCCATTCACCTGCCTGCTTTTCGCAAGCTGGGTTTTTTTTCCCTCCAAATCTCTCAACTCACACCTGGCTCCCTTTTCTGGCTCCGTAACTTAAATACTAGTGGCCATCTGTATTATGTATGTCTTCAGCCCAATTCTTTCTCTGTAGATGACTATCCTCTCTCACTCGTGTCTGAGTTGGGCCATCACTGAAGCGTAATGATCTTCCCTCACGACGCTCTCCATACCTTGAGGGAGCTGCCCGCTGCCCTAGGCCCCTGTGAGCTCTTGAAATGCAGCTTCTTTCTTGCCATAGTCTCTGTCTTGATCAGTGGCAGCAGCCTTCACCTGATTTGCTCAAGCTAAAATCTCAAGAGGTGTCACTGAGTTCTCCTCACCTAGGCCTTTGGGCCTCCGCGGTGGTCTTGTCTGGTTGATTTGCCCTCTCACTCTCTCACATTGACTGCACCCTTGGCCTGGTCCCAGTCCCTCACTGTCCACCTTGCATGCCGTCTCAGCTTTATATTAAATGCAGAGGAGATTCTGATCTGGAGAGCTGGAGCTCGAGCCCGGCTCACACCACTCGCCCCCAGGACTACAGTCGTACCATGTACAGTTTCCTACTTACTCCCAGAGATGGGAGCAAATGTGGCTGTTTGAGGTTTCTCAAGTACTACAGAGACATCTGAAAGGGCGCATTTAAAAGGAATTTAAAATGCAAGTGTAGATATTGTTCGGAGCATATTTTTGCATGCACATGTGTGTTATCAATGGAGCTAGAGAGGGTACACACGTCATTGTTGACAAAGCACTGCATGTCTCGGGGTAAAGTCCACATGCTCCGTGTGGCTCATGTGGCCTTCACGACCTGACCCTGCCCACATCCCATACTCACGTCTCGCCCCTGTGCTCCAGCAGTACAGAATTATTTGCTGCTTCTCCTGCCACCGCCTCAATCAGATCACTGTGGCTATTTCTGCCTCACCAGAGGTCCATTGGCAGCTGGTCTCTCGCTTCCTTTGGGAGAGCCACTCTGACCCCACAAACCGCCACCACCTAAGAAGCAGCAGTGTCGCTCTCAGCCTCCGCAGGCTCTCCGCCCAGAGCACTGTATTGCTTGTTCCTTCTCGGAGGGGTCTGGAGAGCAGGACTCAGGGCGCTTCCCACACATCACCCCAGTGTCTTGCCTGTAGCTGAGGACACTCAACACACCAGTTCTCGTGAACATTTAAAAAAATAAACATGGCATAATTACTTTTTAATCACTAGAATTTTAAAGACATTAAGTAGTATTTTATTGAGATGGAAGGAAAACTCATCAGCAGAAGCCATCGTGGATGAAAGATGGAAATAGCGTGTTTTTTATATCTGTGGTTCACTTGAAAAATAAAATCAAGCTTCCTACTGAGATCCAGAAACTACTCATTATGAAGAAAAAGACTCATCATATTTCATTTTTATAAATATAGGTCATATCTTTTCACCGTACAGAGCATCCAGAGCTGCAGGGAGATTAGAATTTTCAATGGGTTGGTTGTATTCTGTGTACTAATCGTATGATCTCATTGACGCACAGCCACACGTTTCACAGTGTAAATGTATTATCTGATATCTGTAAAGAAGTCAATCACCTACCACATGCCTCTCAAGGCAGCACAGAGAGAAGATGAGATACAGCAGCGCCAGCTGGGCACTGACTCTGACTAGGCCCCCCGACCTGTGGCCATGCCAGGGTCTACACTGTGTTTCCCAGAGTCAGGGACAAGGCTGGTGAGGCTGGTGCAGTGGCCGGAGGTGCTCTGTGAGTCCGCAGGGCTGGTCCTCCGTCTGCTCTGCTTCCTACGACAGTCATCGCAGCCCTTCATTTTGCAGAGCTCCTTGTCTCCAATGGCTGCTTACAGGGTTTTGGTTACTGAGGATAAATTTCCTTGTTATCATAATGATTTCCATTCAAGAGTAAACAGAAGTATTAATGAGGTGTGTATGTAACAAAAATATATCTCTCAGTTTCATAGTGCACAGAAGAGCAAATTAGAATTGATGAGGATGGGAGGGAGGAAGGAAAGAATGTCTAACCAAAAATAAGATTACTATTGTTAAACCGCTAGTGGCAATTTTTATGGAGAGCTCTTTGATGGCTGAGACTTTGGTTCATTTGTCACGGGATCCCCAGAGCCTGGCCTTGACCTTGCAATAAAGAAGGAGCTGAATAAGTGTTTATAATTTAGTAAACATTATTCTAAAATTCTTTCAGGCTGCTAGGTAATTATTTGATATATCAATGAATAGTGAAATGTAGTATTTTTAAAAAGTCTAAAATATTTTCCTATTTGAACTCTCAAGTAAAAAATCAGATCCAACTCTCATGCAGAAGGAATGTATCTGAGAGTCCTACACTTTTCAGTCTTCGTAGCCGGGAAGACCAGTTACATGAGGGCTGAAGATACTTGACACCTGATCCAGACAGCACAAACAATGCTTCTTCCTTTGTCCCGCTCTGTGGAACTGCATAGAATTCTTTTTTAAATTTTTATTTCCTTGTGTCACTGGGGATTGAACCCAGGGCCTTTACACAGAGCTACATCCCCAGCCCTTTCTATTTAGAAAAAAACTTCTGTTTTCTCAATACTGCACAGCACAGCCTGCAGTAGCACCAGAGGGCGCTGTTCCCCGTGGACCATTTTAAATGATGAAACCATCAACAAAAATACAAGAGAGAAAGTTACCCTGGGTAGACTTTGAAAAGAACACTTGTTTGTAGGACAAGCCTGAAACAAGAAAGTAGAGTGCTGTCTTATTTGGCCTTGGCTGTGGATGTGTAGATAGGATGATTGATTTTTTTTACCATTCTGTATGCCCCAGCATAAGGGAGAAACTTCCAGGAACACTGCGTTGGGGTATAGAAGTATTAGTGAGCAGTGAATTCCCAAGCGCAGAAGCTTGGAATAAGTTGGACTGAATGTACAATGAGTACCCAACATGCAATTTGTCTCTAGCTTCTCTTCGATGTCTCTTACTCTTGTCTCAGCCTGGATTTTAAAGAGAACGCTGCGTGGCTCCCCCTAGACCTCGACCACCCTCTCCTCATGCACTGGCAGAGCCTGCTTGGTAAATGACGCCATGGCTGTCATCCAGGGCCCATGGCCAGCCCATTCCTGCTGAACCCCAAGGACACACTGACCCTGGACGCCAAGGCCATTCCTTCCCTGAAATCCTCCATCACTGAGATTGGGTGGCCCGGGGCTCTTCCTGCTCTTCAGGTTCCTCTTGTCCCTCCCTTTCCTGATGGGCTGATAGTCACAGGCTGTGAGCTCCCATCCTGTGCCCCCCCGCCAGGTGACCCCAGGCGTCCAAAGGGCTGTGACGCTCTTTGGGGCTTCTCCCATCCTGCTGCCTTGGACTCCAGGCCTGAGTAGACAACGCCTTGTTGGCATCTCTGTCAGAATGACCCATGCCGAGCTCACCCAGGACTCCTCCTGGGGCACTCAGCCTCCTGCGTCTAGCTCATCTCCTTGATTACGCAGGCCTGACAGAGTCACCTCCAATCTTCTCTCTTCATGCAAGTGGCTACCACGTCCTGCCAATCCTTCCTCTGAAGTGCTCTGGCCCTCTCTGCGCTGTCTGCTCCTGTTTCGGCCTCTTCATCTGTGGCCTGGAGACAGCTCTTTATCTACTTGCCAGTTTCACCTCATTCCTCTCCAAGCCTCTAGCACCAGAGTTTCTTTTTTAAATTAATTTTATTGTGACATAAATTTTATATACTTATCATGATCATACTCAGCATTGACAATTTGTACCAGTATATGACATAGCTTGATTCTCATTTTTCCTGTTCCCCTACCCACCAACACCTATATACATAAGCTTTGTTTCCTTTTTCTGTTACCATCACATTTTTTTCTTTTCCCTCATAACCCACCCCTACCCACATTTCCCTCTGAATATTTTCTATTTTACAATATCTAACATATATTCTAAAGCTCATTTACATTTTCAGTTTCTCATATCAGAGAAAAGATACAGATCTTATGAGTATGTCCTGAAGGTATGTCCATTTAAAGGATATGAATGACTCAAACTTGTCATTCTTTATGGCAGAGTAATACTCCATTTTATAGAAAAATCACATTTTCCTTATGCAGTCTCCAGTTGATGGACATTTGGGTTGTTTCCAATATGTAGCAATCACAAACTGAGCTGCTATAAACATGGGTGCACACATGTTGCTATGATATGAATCTTTTCTTTCCTGTATATCCCAAGCAGAGGAATAGCAGGGTCAAATGGGGCCTCTCATGGCACCAGAGTTTCTAACATAAGTCCTCACCAGCTCAAAGCTCTGCTCACCTGAAGGATGAGGGGAAGGTCCCAGGCAGCAAGGCTCAGGAGGACTCCCCTGCCTGACCCAGCTGCGTCCTGCTTCTCTCTGCTTCACAAAGCTATTGCTGCCGGTGCTCATGGGGTCTCACCTTCACTCCCAGGCCTCTGCTGCTGGGGGGCAGCCCCTGCTCAGCTCATCCAAGTGCGGCTTGCCTTCCTCCTCCAGGAGCCTCTTTCCTTGGAGTCTCCTACACACGTCTTCATAACTGTATTTAGCACATTGTACCAAACTACCTCTCTCTTCTCCTCTAGTTGCATGTGTGTGTGTGTCTGTCTGTCTGTCTGTCTGTCTGCTCTGTCTCTGTGGTTTCTTGAGTTCAGGATCATATCTTCCTGGTCTTTGTAACTCCCAATATATGTTTCATACACAGTGTTCACTGAATAGATGAATTGTTACGCAAGGATGGATGGATGTCCCCCTCCATTCCATGACCACGCTGGGACTGGCTTCCTGTGCTGACTTCACTGGTACCTTTCCTCCCACCCTCTTACCACAAGACCAGCCTCCCAACATTCAGCCAGAGCCTGTTCTTGGGGGTCTCTCTGGTCCTTTGTTTTGTGAGATTTATGCCACCTTCCTGAGGCCATGCTTGTGTCCTCCAGACTTACCTCTTCCTCCTATAGGTCTCTCATGTCCTTTTACTCACCGAGCTGCTGTGGTCTGTGGTGCCATTTTGGATCTGCCCACAAGATCCCGGGTCCCGGGGGCCTACGCAGGCATGTGGATGCCTGGAATGGTGTCTGACTTCCTCTTTTCTCTCTGTTAACAGCGAAGTGTGCAGCAAGAAGACAAGTTCCAGTGAAGAAAAATACTTTACAAATTCTGTAATTTTTCTTCTGACCAGCCCTGGTCTGTAATAAATGCCTTCCTTTTCCTGTATGACTCTTTCATTGTCTTGATTTTTAAAACAGTAACATGAACTATTACATTTTTAGAGAAGAAACTAATGGCACGAGGAGACTGGAGTTAGACATGGACTTTAGGAAGTGACAAGTCATGAAATCAATGCGTTTAGCATGTTTTAGATCAATTTGCAATGGCCATAAGTTCTGTGTTACAAAAAAGAGAAGTGAGACATAAATAAATACATTCATTGTTTTATTTTTTCAAAAGTATTGGTAAGCGCAAAGTTTTAGGTCACTGTCTGTGATAAATTCAGCATGGGCATTTATTCAAGTTGGTGCCACTATTTCCACGAGCCTAGTCAGTGAAGAGCAAGCTCCTCCAAAGTCCTCCAGAGATGACTGTCTTACTTCCAACTAGTAAGTAAACTTGGAGTCAGTAAAGTCATATTTTAAGGAAGAAAAGAAGCATGCCTAAGCCTCTCAGTGTCAGAAAAGACTTGTTTTCCCAATATGTTTAGTTCTGCTGTTGAAAAATCACCCGTGGAGCCATGGGGACTTCTGGGGCAGCAGAACTCTGAAAGGCACTGTCATGGTGGACACACAGCACCACACAGTATGTGACACCGAGTGGACCCAACTACACACTGTGCACTTTAGTTAGTACTGGCATAGCGATGCTCGTCTATCACTTGTGACAATTGCCAGACACCAAGCCAAGATGTCAGTAAGAGATTTACGGCAGCGAGGCATAAGTGGGGAGAAGGGATGTGTGGGTACTGTTTGTACTTTCAGCTCAACATTTCCCTAAGTCCAAAGGTGATCTAAAGATGAAACTTATGAATCAAATACCATCTGGTAGCTGAGATGTGTAGTCACCGTCACTGTCCCACAGAAACATCCTTGTTGCTTTTTAAAACATTATTTTAACATCAAGATGAGTTGGTCAAAAAATTGGCATTGTGAATCAAATTATATCAAATATATAGGTTTTTAAAAATTGAGATCTTTAGATTTTTCTAAAATTTCCATCTACTGAAGTCTTTTTTAATGTCCTTAAAAGAGTTGAGAGTTTAATTATATGCATTGTGCATGTTTTCTTTTAGATTGATCTTGGGATTTTTTTTCTTGGATTCCTCTGCATCATAGTTCATGATATAAATTTACCGACCTATACGAGGTTTGGGGCTTTCTGTTGGATTTTCATATTGCTGCTAATGGCTTTTCAGTGGACGCTGAATATTTCATGTGGACAACCATGACTTTTATAAATAGCATTGATATTCCCTCTTTTCCATTTTTCAAATGACACTCCTTTCTCTCTTCCATCTTCTTAGATGAGTGATACATGCCCTTGTCTTATTCCTCACTGGCCAGCATTCTAAAGAATAATTTTAGCGTTTATTTCTGGTTTGGTAGAAGAAGCGTCTGTCTTTGTGAGCATAAGATTGTATCTATTCTTTTTTTCTTAAGTATTCAGGACATAAATGTATACCGAGCTTTATCAAATATATTGAAATTCTTTGATAACACAATAAGACTAAACAGATTAATAAATCATTGGTATTGACTATCTTCACACTTGATTGTAGTTTACTAGTCCTTAACTATGTCACTGCTTCACCTAGAAAGTTTATATCAATGTTCTCACATGTGATTTATTTCTGCACTGCCTTCATTTGTTTTTAGTATTTGGTGTTAAAAAACTCCTTCTAGTTTTACACTTTCTGGACAACAGTTCTCAACCCACCAGTCCCTAGTCAAATGAAAGACTTTTTTTTTTGTCTGGCTTTGTAGTTCAGGCTGGCCCTGAGCTCAGCCTCAAACTCACATCCCAGCAATCCTCCTGCCTCTGCCTCCCAAGTGCTGGGATGACAGGGGTGAGCCACCATGCCCTGCATTGTGGTATGTGGTACTGATTTCTGGTGAGCATGAGTCTCCATGCCCAGTATTGTGGTATGTGGTTACCAGGGATCAAACCTGGGCCCTTGCGCTTGCAAGACAGGCACCAGAACCACTGAGCTAAATCCCCAGTCCAACTTTTTTTTTTTAATTCAGAAATCAAGTATACTTCTTTTATGGACATAATGGATAATAACTAAACCTAATTTATATATTACTTTACACATCTCTGAAATTTGCTGATCTTTGCCCCTGTCACTCTTTCATACTTTTGGCCAATACGTTCCTTCCTCTTTCTTTTGGAGAGAATAGTACCAAACATCCTAGCTGAGAAATGTCCCCTGTTTCATGGTGACCCTCAGCCCCCAAAGAAAGACAGACTGAGTAAGAAATATCCAGAGACAGGACTGTTTGATTTGCTCTGCATATTTCTGCATTGGGATCCTGAGAGCCCACCACAGGCAGGGCGTGATGCGCGGCAGTGAGCAGCGGCCCTCGGAGAGCACCATCTTTCTGTGTAGTGTGCGTAGGCCAGAGTGCAAGCACGTGTGTGGGGGGGGTCTCCTGCTGTTTCCAGCCACAGGAGCATCCTGGCGGGGTGCGGAGTCCCCGGTTCCCACATATTCTGCACCTTCCACTCAGGCTGTTTCTGAGGGCAGGTATGATGTAGTACTGCCAGGCCAGGCCTCAGGTGAGCAACTTTCCATTAAACAAAACAAACTGGTAGTTTTCTGCTTGGGCGACACACGCCTGCCCTCCATGCTGGGGTTGAGGAATGGTCAGTGCTATGTTTCTCTCTCAGCTCTGACCTCGATGAAGATCACAGTACCAGACAGTGACAGACCTCTTCTTGAGAGTGTCGCTGTGCCATCATAAAGCTCGTGCAGCCGAAAACTTGAGGTCTCTGTCCAGGTGCGGATGTGACATTCATAGTGCGTCACCAGACACTGAGTGTGACCGCGTGGCATTCTTGGGAGCCCCTGGGAATGTATACCTTTACAGACAGTGTTTACTGTCTTGTCCCTTCAGAGATGAAAATTAAAAATTGCTCAGAGTTCAAATATTTAATGTTTTTCCTTGTTCTCCATCCCTGGCATGCCTCTGTGCGGCCTGGCTTGTTGCCAGCATGTGGCATGCCACACAGCTCCTGCCTCCCCAGTTCCTGTGTGTGGGAAATGCTGGGTGGTCTGTTCTCATCATCTTTGGGACCTCTGAGCCTAGAAACCTGCCAGTGTCCTTCAGCCGGGACAGTTTCACAGGCTGTTCACGAGTAGTTTTATATACATTTAATAAGGCACTGTCTCATTTTTCAGTGATTATAAGGTGTTAGCGGTCACGGGGGATGCATGTAAGAGAAATACAGAAAGATCAAGGTGAGGATTCTCTATGGGACGTTTCCTCCTCCTGAGATGCCAAGTTCCACCCTTTTCAGATGAACCTAAAACAAGATCATTTTCAAATGAACAGATTGGTCACCTTCGAGTTTTCAGCACTGTCCCTTTCTTGCCTGCCCTGTTTCCTTAGCAGCTCCATCAGATCAGAAGCTTGTAAGAAGGAGAACTAGAGCAAGGAAATGGTGCTCCCACAGGTTCGGCAGAGCAGGTCTAAGCAGAGCCTGCAGGTGGTGTTGCTAGGACGCGGGCCCAGCTCCAGTTGGCACGAAGCAGCTGTGACTTCTGGTCCAAAGCACAGGAAATGTCTTCATGGGTAAACTGCAGGACCCAACGTCTGGCTTTGTTTGGGCTAATATAGATCAACAAAGACCAAAGGGCTTAAACAACAGATATTTATTCCTCATAACTTTGGAGTCTGGGAAGTCAAGTCCAAAGTGTAGGCAGATTTAGTTCTTAGAGAAGGCTCTCAGGTTGTGTCTTATAGATAGCTCTTTACAGAGCAGAGAAAGCAAGGCTTCTCTTTGTTATAACTGTCTCTTCTTATAAAGGAAGGTCATTAATCCTACCATGGGTCTCTACCTTCACGACTTCATCTAAGCCAGTTTATTTCCCAAAGGCTTCACTTTTAGATACCACATTAGAATCTCAGGCTTCAACATATGAGTTTGGGAGGGGACACATTCAGTTCCAAACAGGCAATTATGAGGCATTTGTAACGTGTGACAGCAGAGACAATGCACCCACCGGTGAGCCCAAGCACTTTGAGAGGTGAGCTCACAGATGTGACTACTAGCCAGCTGGACCCCCACATTCCGTGTCCAGGACTGTCTCATCTCCCGGACAGAAGAAGTGTTGCTCCCATGTCTCTGGACTCTCACCATGGAAACCATTCTACTCCCCAGCTTACCTTGCAAGCAGTGGATCGACTGATTCTTACTGGGGGATGCCAACAGGCAAAGGAAGAGAAAAAATTTGCTTAGTCTGCTGGGTCTGCCAACCACATTCCTGCACAAGTACAGTAAGGTCAGTGAGAGAAGTCACAGATCGGAGGCCCTGATCTCTCAAACCCACACTTGCCTTGGCATATTTGCCCCAAGGTCATACTCTGTCTTATCCCTTCTTTTGATACCACCTTCGTGTGCGCCCTTGACTCTGTAGGGTCTTCTGCACCACCTCAAGGGCCCCTAGAGCTCATGCAGGTTCTTCTGCCTGAAACCTTGGACTGTTGACCACGGGGAATGCTCCTTTTATGAAAAAGAGTTTTAATTTTCTGGTCCTACTCTGTCTTAACAAAAAGTAAGAAGCTGACCAGATTAAAAAATGGTGAGTTCTTAGATCTCCCAGAAAAATGGAATCATAGGTCAAACTGATGTCCACAAAACTGGAGAGACAGATCAGTGGATACGGAGGATCACAATGGACCACTACAGGAATCCACAGGCAGAACCCTTCTTGGGAACCAGGGCTTGGACAGGAAAACCTGCAACCATACTGATGAATTTCTGTAGGCTCAAGACAGTCCAGAAGGACGCAGGGAAGGGACAGTGAGCTCCATGCTATGAACTCTACCTCTAGAACTTCCACCAGGTCCTCGCAGGGAACACTATCCACATACGTCATGTCTACCTTCCAGAGAAATTACAAAACATACTGAAAGGAAAACACACACATGTTGAAGAGACTGAAGAATGTCAAAACCAGAATAGCTTTTGATACATCAGGAATTTTGAAATGATCAGATTTATGTCCTACTACCTGCCCTGCCCTGGGATCCCAATCTTTTCTTCTTCCTGTCGCTTTTTCTTTCATGCCACGCAGTGAGTGGCTTCACTCTTCGATGTTCTTCTGCCAAGATGTGCTACCTTGCAGCTGGCCAACTGATCAAGAACTCAAGACCGTGGGCCCACATCAATCTGTACTCCTCATACGTCTCTATCTCAGGGTTATCTGTTGTAGTCATGGGAAGCTCACTAACACAAACACAAGGGAGAGTTCTTCAAAAAGAGCCATAGGGAAAAAGTGTTTCCTTATAAGGAAACAAGGATAAGAATTCTATCTGATTTTTTTCTCAGATACCATGCAAGCAAAGTGAGAATAGGGTGAAACTTCTGAAATGGTAAGAGAGAAATCTCACACATCTCAAATTCTGTACCTTATAAAATTATTTTTCAAAAATCGAGGAGAAATAAAGCCTAAATATTCTGCCAATAGTCTTGTCTTGCTAGAAATGTTAAAGAATATTTTTTCAACAGAAGGAAGATTATACAGGCCAAAAACTTGGATCTACATAAAGAACTGAAGCACACTGGAAAAAGAAGTGAAAACAAAATTTTTAATTGGTCTAAAAGACAATAGTCTAAGGGCAGGGCATTTAGCTCAGTGGTTCTGGCGTCTGCCTTGCAAGTGCAAGGGCCCCAGTTTGATCCCCAGTAACCACATACAACAATGCTGGGTGTGGAGACTCACACCCACCAGCAATCAGAACCACATGTCACACTTCCAGGTGTGGTGATTAACACCTGTAATCCCAGAATTTTGGAGACAGAGGCAGGAGGACTGCTGTGAGTTCAAGGCTGAGCTTCAGAGCCAGCCTGAACTATAAAAGCGAGACCTTGTCTCAAAAAAAAAAAAAAGTCTATTCCAAATAATAATAGTGACAATGTATTCTAATATATATTACATGTCTATGTAGAAATGAATTACAACAATCATTTGGGAGCAAGAGGGAGAAATTAATAATCTAATAATCTACATATTATAATAATATATAATCAATTACTATAAGGTAATAGCACTATCTGTGAGGTAATTGTTACTTGGAAATGGGATGAATTGTAAATGCATATTGCCAGCTCCAGGGCAAATCCTGCAAACTGTAACAAAAAGAAATACACTAAGAAAAGAAGGAATACAGAATTACATAAACTGCTCGACTAAAACCAGAAATAAAGAGGAAAAAGTGTAGAAAACAAAAATAGGAACAAGTAAGAGAGATAGCTAGAAAGTGATAATGAAAATAATAAATATTAGTGTAACCACACCAATAACCCATTTAAACATCAACTGTCTAAATACACCAAGGTAAAAGATGACATTTTCATGGTAGATAAAAAAACAAGAACTATATACCTTGTCTACAAAACTGTCCACTGCAAACAGAAAAACACATGCTATTAAAAGTAGAAGATGTTGAGAAAGCTATGCCATGTGGACACTAATCAGAGCAAAGTAAGAATAGCTGTATTAACTTCAGAAAGATGACTTCAGAGCAAAGAAAATTATAAGGGATAAGGAAGAAAATTAAACAACGATAAAAGGGGTCAATTCTCCAAGAACACAAAATAATTCTTCACGTCTTGCATGTACCCAACAACACAGCCTTGAACTCTGGGAGGCAAAAACTGGTGGAACAATCAGGAGAAATAGATGAATCTACTATTATCATCAGAACCTTTAACACTTTTCTAACAGAAATAGATTCTGTAGGCAGAAAAATCAGTAAAAATATGGCTGAATTCTACAGCACCATCAATCAACTATATATAACTGACATCTACAGGATACTTTACTCAATAACTGAAGATTACACATTCTTCTCAAGTTCACATGAAACCAAAATAGATCAAATTCTGGACCATAAAACACAACTTAACAAATTTAGAAGAACAGAAATTGTACAATCTTTACTCTAAGAACAACAGAATGGAATTACACTAGAAATCCGCAACTGAAAGATATCTGGAAACTGACGAGATACTTAAAGATTAAACAATAGGCTTCTGAATCGCATATGGCTCAAAGAATAAATTTCAAGAGTAAGTTTTGCAAATATTTTTAACTAAATAAAAATGAAAATAGAATTCGTCAGGGCTCGCGGCATAGAGTGAAGACAGCACTTACGGGGAGAGCCCTGATAGCACTGAATGCACATTAAAAAGAGAAGAAATACC
The DNA here is from genome assembly GCA_004026965.1 of Petromus typicus. Taxonomy (NCBI): domain Eukaryota; kingdom Metazoa; phylum Chordata; class Mammalia; order Rodentia; family Petromuridae; genus Petromus; species Petromus typicus. Next base: position 28,028 of record PVIR01001354.1, on the reverse strand, counting down.
TTAAATCAATAATCTAAGCTTTTACCTTAGGAAACCAGAAAAAGAAGAGCAAATTAAATCCAAAGCAAACAGAAGAAAAATAATAAAGGTTAAAGCAAAAATCAATCAGATTAAAGACAGGAAATAAACAGAGAAAAATCAATGAAGCCAAATGCTGGTTCTTGGAAAGGTCGATAAAATTGATCAGCCTCCAGCTAGGCCAACTAGTAAAATAGTGAAAGGACAGAATTATCAGTATCAGAAATGAAAGGCAGGAGGACATCAGGACAGCTACCATGATGTTAAAAGGATTATAGATGAATCCTATGAGCAAATCTATACCCACAAATTTGATAACTTAGATGAATTGGACTAATTCCTTACACAGCATAGTCTACTTTAAATCACACATAAAGAAATAGACAGTGTGAATAGATGTATATCTTTTAAAAAAATTGAATCAGCAACTTTTCAAACAGAAACCCACTAGATGTGTTCACTGGTGAATTCTACTCAACATTTAAAGAATAAATTGTTCCAATTCTCTCTGATCTTTTTTAGAAGACAAAGGCAAATCTGAATGAACTGACAAAAAGATCTGAAGATTAATGAGTGACTAGAGCAAGGCCAAGGTGATTTGTGCAAAGCCAATCACCGGTCTCCGTGCTAGCAATGAACAAGTACTGGAACTAAGTGCACACATTATCATGTGTATTAGCATCCTCTAAAAGGGAAAGGCATAAATCTAACATACCACACACACAAGACCTGTTGAAAGGAAGCTACAAAGTTCTCATGAATGACATCAAAGCGTTAAATAAGTGAAGACTTATTCCATATCATGGACAGGAAAGATGTTTCAAGATATCAGCTTTTCCTCAATAAACTATATTCAACGTAATCTCAGCAAGCCATTTTGTGGAAATCAACACTGATTTTAGAGTTTACAGAGAGATATAAATAATCCAAAACAGACAACTCAGTGTTGAAGGATAAGTAGAAGCCCAGAGAAGAGACTACAGAACTTCAAGATATATGTAGATTTCACTGAAGAAGATATGCAGCTGACAAATAAGCATAGAAAAATATACAACATCACCTGTCACCAAGAAATTGCAATTTAAAACAATGAAATGCCAATATACCTCTTTTAGAATAGCTCAACCCAAGATGCACAATCCCTAGTGACTTTGGGCAGAGGGATTAATAACAACTTCGTTCACTGATGTGGGAATGCGCACTGGTACAGTCACACTGGACCACAGTTTAGAAGTTTCTTACAGAAGTGACCATACTCTTACCTTATGGCTCAGCAATTATATTCCCTGAGATTTACACAAATGAATCTAGAACAGTTGCACGAAAACCTGTTCACAGACATTTACAGTAGCTTAATTCATAACTGCCCAAAGTTGGAAGTGGCTGAGATGCTGCTTGGTGAAAGTATGTATTGCATCTGGACAACGAAATATTATTCAGTACTAAAGAGAAAGGAGTTGTCTACCCAAGAAAGACATGGAGGAAACTTAAATATTTGTTGCTGAAGGAAAGAGCCAATCTGAAAAAGTGTGCTGGGATTTCATTTAGATGATATTCTGGAAAGGGCAAAACTATGGAGACTGTAAAATGATGAGGTCTTTCCACTGTCTTGGACAGAGGGAGGGATAATTCCATGGAATGTCGCAGTGCTCTTAGGGCAGTGGAACTACTCCATATTGTACTATAATGGCAGATTTATGTCACTGCATATTTGCTCAAGCTCAAAATACAATATCAAGAATGAGCCTTTTGAAAACTGTAGGTTTTGTCTTGGGCCACAGTGGACATGCTGCCAGGGCTGGCTTCCCGCTGGGCAGCGTGTTCTTCTGCTGCTTCCGGCCTCTCTGGCTGCCTGTGTCCCTGGGCCATGGCTCCTCCTCCATTCTCACAATCCAGAGCTCTGCTTCCATCACCACATGGCCTTTTCGCTGACCCTGACCTTTCCCTTCCCTCTTATAAGGACCCTGTGATTACACTAAATCTACTTGAGTAATCTAGGATCATCTCCATCTTAAAATCCCTGATAACACGTGATAAATCCTTGCTACTGTGGAAAATATCTGCCATAAATGGAACTGTGTTTTCCCAGAACTCATACATTAAAATTCCAATCCCTGGTTTCTCAGACTGTGACTAGATTTGGAAATAAACCGTCAAGGATGTAATTAATGAGTAAACAGAGTCATACAAGTAGGCTTAATCCAACATGACCAGTATTCCTAGAAAGCGGAGATTAGGACTCAGATCTGGACAGAGAAAAGTGCCTGTGAAGACACAGTGAGGAGCCAGCCAGCCACCTGCAAGCCAAGGAAGGAGCCGCAGAATGGCCCTCACCCACTGACACCTGGATCTCGATGTCCAGCGTCCAAAAAGGTAAGAAAATGGATTTCGGTTGTTTAAGCCACCAAGTCGATGCTATTCTGTTGTGGCAGTCCTAGAAAACGAACAGTTACATCTGCACCGACTGAGGGAAGCAGATGTAGACTTCTTTGGGGCTCAGGTGGCACCATTCAGCTTATCAGAGTCACTATAGTCAGACCACACAAACAGTTGCCATTTTTGGATGCTGTGTTCCATATGGGCACTTTGCATGTGTTAATTCTTTATTTAACTTTTAATTCTTTAAATAACCTTAGTGCCCCTTACCAATGAGGATGGATTGAGGAAAATAGGTCTCATCACTAGGAGGAGGCAAAATCAGGACTTACATCTCAGCTTCCTGAAATCAGTCTCCATACCCGCTAAAAAAGAAAACATAAGTAAGTGGAGTTCTCTGAACGGACATGAGCATGGAAGTGTCGCCACAGTGTTGCCTCAGTGGACCTCTGTGGCTGCCAGATGCTGCCACCATTTGCTTCTTATAAAACAGCTGCAAGCCCTCCTTTTGGCCCACCCGGCATCAGTTCACGGGTGTTAGTGGCTCACTGGCCAGTCCAGTCACCTTGGTCCTCTGAGACTACTACAGGGACCCTGTGCAGGAGGAGACGGGGAATTCTTCTACCCCCCAGCCCCTGATGAACATCTCCACTCTTGTGTGTCTGCTTTCTTCTGCAGGGCTCAGGTTTTCAGCGTGGGACACCAGACAGGAGTTGGGCTACTTCCAAGTCTTCCTTTGCCTAGGACCCTGGCATTCTTTCTTTTGATATCCAAATAGACACTCCCTTGGCTCACACTCAACAGAAAATTGGCATTCACAAAAGCCAAATAAAATCTGCCTCGGAAGGGAAAACAAATCAAATGAACAGGTAAGAAACCTGAGCCTTATTTTGAGGTGCTGGCTTTGTGGACGGCCTGGAGGAGGAGGAGGGAAAGAAAAACAAAGCTGCTTTTTCTGGGCTGGCTCCCAGCTGCCACAGAACATGCTGAGCTGAGGGCACTAGGTGGCAGGATTTGTTAAGCACAGCTCTGTGATCTACCAAGGCCCTCTGTGGTGGTGCATAGAGCAAGGCACGGTATTTTGCCAGGTTTTGGTAACTAGGTCACGGTTAAATCGGGATAGGTGTGTCATCCTGTGAAAGGCTGTTGCTATTTCCTCCAGAGCAGAGCTCTGCAGGACTGCTACAACTGTGAAAGCCACCTGCCTGCTTCAGCCTTCTCCTCTCCTGTTTTTGCTTGGCCACTCCATTCCCCCTCGTTTTTTCCTCACTGGGAGTCCTGAGACATCACCCAGTTCAGCATTACTGATGCATCAGTGAATAGAAGAGGACACTGCTCCCCACTGTCGATCGTGCACTGGATTAGGAATCTTCCATTCTGACCCTTTATGTGGTAGCTTCCACATCGACATCACTCAGAGTTTCAATTGTAAATTGAAAATTCATTGTAAAAGGAAGCATTAACTGGAAAAATTCTCCCAGAATTTAGAGAATTATGTGAAATGTGTTTGTTTCTTGTGGTTTTTAAACGATCTCACGTGGAAATGTTTCTTTAACAAAAAATAAGAGCACTGGCTAGTCATGATCATGCTCAGATGACAGCAAGCTCATTGGTTAATTTCAACCCTAAAATAGGCTCAAGTCCTTAATTAGGATAATACCGTGTCACAGGGTTCATCTGCACAGTAATCCACCTGAATTGGCAGATTTCCTGTGATACGGTCAGTGCTCCAAGCTGTGTGTCACCAAATTCTTTGTTCCTCCTTGCAGACGCACTTAGGGCTTAGTTCACCGCAGGGAAGGCGCTGTGATCCCATTGTTCATCTACACCTTGCAAGTGGAGGTAGGGCCAGGGTGGTTTTAGGAGACAGGGCACACTGGTGCTCTAAGCCAGGCAGAGAGTAAAGGTGGCACTTCCATACAGAGCTCTTCAGAACTGCACTGTGCTCCTTTCTCCTGGACTGCCTTGACCGGACCCTGGACAGACAGCTCCATCCCGCCATGTCCCTGGACTGCTTGCTCAGCTCTGAGCCGTTCCCTGAGCTCTCTGAGTTCCCTGAGTTCTCTGAGCTCGCTCCCTCTGAGCCTTCCTTCTCTCGGTATCTCACCCCTTCCCACAGCCACACTGGGCTCAGTCTACATGACCCTATGTTGAATTAAGCAGTGTCTCCCCAAAACTCATACCCACGTGAAACCTCATAGTGTGACATATTTTTTGGAAAATAGGATCTTTGCACACATAATTAGTTAAAATGAAGTCATACTGAGTTAGAGTGGATTGTACTCCAGTGACTTTTCTTTGGAAAAGAGAAACCAGAGACTAAGAAACAGAGAGAAGGGGTTTATGAGGATGGATGCAGAGGCTGGAGTTGCAGGTTCACACACCAGTGGACAGCAAGGATGGCTGAAGCACCAGCATGTAGGTCAGAGTCACAGTGCGGAGGTTTGCTTGGACACTCCAGAGGGAAGCAACCTGCCAGCCCATGTATCTCACTCTTTTGGCCTCAAGAATAAATTCTTGATTTTTTTGGTCCCCGATTTATGGCACCTTGTCACAGTAGCCCTGATAAGGAAATATACTAGCTTGCTCTGTTAATCCAGGTCTGGCTCTGAGAAACAAGGCATGTGTCACTTGTCCTGACAAACGAAGGTCAGACAGGCTCCCACCCCGTCTTGGCTCTGCCTCCACAGCCCTGGAACAGCCCATCTCTTGCCTCCTCAGTTGGAAGGAGTCCATTGGCCAGTCCGTTTTCTCCATTCAGCTGCAGACCAGTCGCAAGTCTTTTGTACCCTGGCACCAAGAGTCCCCGTGAAGCTCCGTTCCAAGCACTAACATCCCTGCCTTTTCCCTCAAGGGTGGGCTTGTGCAGCAGAGTTCTTCCTTGGTCTCTTCTCTCACAGTTCTTCCCTTTGAACATTTTTTAAACCTGGTCTGACTGAGAGGCCCACACCATGGGCAGCAGACTCTCCTTCGCTTCCTGGAGACTTCTGCTCACAAGAGAGGTGCCAGGCTTCGCACAAGGGAAGCTTCTTTCTCAGAATCTCCAGGACCGTGCACTGTCTGTCACATCTTGACTGTGTTTCTAGCCTTCCCAAGTGAAGAGAATACATTTTCATTGGTTTAAACCACTGTGTTGGCAGTGTTTTGTTATGCTAGCGATAAGAAACTAATGCCCTAGTATTATAAACATCTGTCCTAATCGTAGCACACTGTTCTGAAGTATGAGGAAGCCAATCAATCCTCTCTTATAAATGGTTTAATATTTAAAATTTGAGTTACAATAGAACATTGAGTATACATTTTGAACATCTAGTAGGAGGATTTCTTAGAGGTGGAATTAGTGGGACAAAGGGACACACCCTTCACATTGGCACTGTGTATACCCTTCTTAGATGAAGCCTGTCATTTGAGGCCTATAATTTCTGCAAATATTATTTTATACTAGTTGGTACAAGACATAATAATTCTGTGACTCATTTTTATAACAGTGATTACAAACGCTGTTCTTATGAGCATAGGAAAAAGCTTCCTGAAGACCAGGCACAACCCGTACTTAGGCTGTCCAGCTTACCTATCGGATACACCTCACTCACAGTGAGCTCATCACCTCAGTCTGGATGCCAAAGGTGCATTCAAAACAGAATCCGGGAGACTTTTTAGCCTCAACTGTAAATCCTGAAATTTAGCAAAGTGGTTTAGGTCAGTTTCCTCCTCACTCTTTGATGCTAAATAACAGAAAAGCACAAGTTGTTAGCACTGATGGGGGGCCCAGAGGTCTCTGAACATCTTTGTCCTGAAAAAGTCAACCTAGAAAAGTCAACTAAACCATGCCATCTTGATTCAAAAGAATTGGCATTCAACTTGCCATTTGCTAACATCTAATTATTTTTTCCTTTAGAATATTTGTCAGCATTGCTTAAACTTGGTGACAAATTTTGCACAAAAAGACAGTAGGATAACCAAAAATCTAAGATTTCCAGGATTCTTTCTTGCTGATGTTCAAAGGGTCCATGGGAAGGCTGTCTGAATGCCTCTTTCCAACTGCTGAAGCAAACATCTAAACCACACCTTCATAACTAGTCTCAGTCTTTGCCCAATGATGGTGTTGTAAGTCAAGATCTTGAAAAACAACCACCACAATGGCCATGATTACATTAAATAGATTCAATTTTACCTAGGACCCACCTCATTTTTTATTAGCATAAACATTTGATTTTTGTATGAACTACTATTTTGATACACAGAGTTATAATTAAAAACAATAAAAAAAATCATAGAATCATTACCCAACTGACCCATGTGCTGACATACAAATCTGAATTACAAGTTTACGAGAGCTATATGGGCTGTCAACACTTATAATAAAAATCCATGTACTGTTGATGTGAACTCTCAAAATGACTTTCAAGTATAATCTAGAAAAAGGTTAATTAGTGTAGTCAAATTAAAGGTCATTACGGCTTTGACAAATCATTAGTGAATTACACTGTCAATTCTACATTAGGAGCATAAACACCTACTATACATGTATGCACACATACAAATGCACACACAAGAGGCACACACAGAGAAATGTGAGACTGACACAGAGCAGCTCTCCACCTTCCTTTCTTTGCATCTCTACACCACAGCTTCTTCTTTAGGGAGAAATAAGAGTTCCATGGATGAGAGGGAAGGTCCGTACCTGCAGGGTTTTTAGGAAAGGGTGATGCTTACACTCAACATCACTTTGGAACTTGGTCCTTAATTTCACACATTATCACTAGGAGACCCAAGGACAATGAAGCTAATTTATTCAAAATTATTTTTATTTCATAATGCTTTGATTTTGATTTCCTTCATTTTTTCTCAGTTTTTTTTTTTTAATTCCATAAGACCTGTGGACTCTTCAGGCTAAGGTGGAACTTTAAAAACCTTGCAGAGCAGTGCAGAGTACACAGTCTTTGCCCTCCTCTTTTTCTTACTCATAGCTGGGCCAATGGTGGGAAGAGCAGCTCCTTCCAGAGGCTATTCCAGAATACATAGAAGAATTAAAAGATTCATATCACAGCAACATACGTATACCCACGTTTATAGAAGCTCAGTTTGTGATAAATCTTGGAAACAACCAAAATGTCCATCAACAGGAGAATGGATAAAGAAGATGTGGTTCTTTTATAGAATGGAGTATTAATCTGCCATTAAAAACGATAAGATTGAGTCCTTCATACTCAAATGGATGTACCTTCAAGACATCCTCATCAGTGAAATAAATAGGTCACGGCTGTATAAATATCCTTTCTCTAGTATGAGAAAATGAAGATGTAAATGTGTTCTAGTATATATAGTTGATACTGTGAAATAGAAAATATTTAAAAGGAAAGAGGATGTAGGGGCAAATAATGAGGGGAAAAAGAATGTGATAGTAATAATAAAAGAAACAAAACTTATGTATATAGGGAGTGGGGGTTGCAGAGTGGGTGGGGGAAGGGGAAAAAATGAGAATCAAGCCTTGTCATACTCTGGTACAAACTCTCAATGTTGAATGCAATGATGATGGGTATTCATAACATACCAGAAATGGACACTTGAGTCCACCAGGCCAGGAAGCAGCACAGAGGAATTCACTGCAATGTACTGCATAAACTCTCTCATCTGTAGGGCCTCCTCTTTCTCTACAAAATGGAATGGAAGTCACCATACAGCAGCGAGCAGAGCTGAGAGCATCAGAGACAGCAAGTCAGAGCCATTGACTTCAATAAAACCTCAGCCCTAGCCCATGTCCGCACTTGCAGAGCCACCTTGTGCCTCCCTGGTTAAGTCATTCTGGGGTGCTTGCTATGATGAAAGTGCCACATGTGTGATATACTACATGTGCAACACATCTCACTTGGTACAAGAAACCACAGTCCATTTGACCAAAGCTAAAGGGCTTGTCCAAAGTCAAAGGTTATACAGAGCAAGAGCAGAAGGCGGGACTCCGTCTCCTGATGAGCAGTTTAGAGTCCCCACTGCAACCTCTCTGAGGATCTTCAGTGCTCAAAGAAAGCAGATAAAGTAGCAGACCAGCGTTTGTTTGGGAGAACAGGTCTTCACAACCGATTACAGATGCCTTCCAAAATGTACTCAAGTCTCCAGGTCCCTGCTTGGCTGGTAACACCTAGGTTCTGATAACTAATATTTATTTTCCTTCTTTTCTCTCTTTGTGGCTCAAAACATCCTTTCTCTGATTCTTTGCTCCAGTAATACAACTTTTTTGCTGCTGTTGTTATGGGCAGTGTATTAAAGAAAATGGCTGCTAGATTACAAGTCAGGAAACCTGTTTTAGTATCTGTGACCTTCAACAGTACAGCTTAGTGTGGCCAGGCCCCGCGGCTTCCCTGCATCTGGGCATAAATACTCCCCAAACACATCTGTTACCTGAGCTGTCAGCACCCTCATCCTTGTCATGACATTCCATTCTCCTGCCTATCTGGGGTGACTGCAAGGAAGAAAATATAAATGTGAATTGTGGAGTGCTAAATAAATGTAAGGTCTTGTTATCAATATGAACACACTCATCTGAAAACTATATAAAACACTGTATTTCTTCTGAAATTGTCATCTTCTCCATTCATAAACTTCCCAGGTCTTTGGTTACTCGGGTTGGTAGTAAAAACAGAATGTCATCTTTTCATATTCTGCCACTTTCCCCTCTGGGCAATAACCAAGTCAACCAGAAAAAATATAAAGGTCATGAAGCTGAAGCATTTATTTTAAAGTTGTGTATCATTGTGTTTTGAGAGTGGTTGCTAAATATTCTAGGGAATAGCTGTCCCTACTCCTTCTCACTTGTCATTTTTTAGTTAATCAGTGACATGTGGGTCAGGAGTAATGCAAATCTTTATTCCCCATGAAAAAACTGACAAAGCTGAACTCAGAATACGGAGGCATGCTAGTTAAAAGCACCCTTGGGCGTGTTACAGGTTGGATTTTCTACCCCTCCCTCCTCTCCTTACCTCGGAAAAGACATCTGAGGCTCTAATGCCCACTGCCTCTAACTGTAGTAGTGTTCTAAAATAGTTACTGAAGATGCCATTGATGAGATGCGGTCATTTTGGAACACAGTGGGCTCCAAATCTCACGAGACCGGTATCCTTACAAGAAGGGGATCTATGAAGAGTGACACACCAAAGAAACTTTGTGACAACAGAAACAGCTGGAGTGACAGTGCTCTCATTCATGGAGTGCCGAGGACTGTGTTAACCACCAAAGGTAAGAAGAAAGGAAAGTTTTTCCCTACAGTTTCAGGATGAGCATCTGAATTGGCCTGCTGACACACTGATTTTGGACTCCTCACCTGCAGGCCTCTGAGACAATATATTTCTGTTGTTTTAAGCCATCCGGCTTGTGGTCTTTTGTTACAGAAGTCCTAGGAACTGAATATAATAAATAAGAAGCCTGGGAGAGGAGGTTTCCCAAATGGTGCTGTATTAGTTATCTAGTGCTGTGTAACAAGGTACCACAAACTCAGCCACTTAAAACAATATATCCATATCTCAGGGTTTCTATGGGTCAGGAACCAGGGCATAATTTAGTGTAATATTCATCTTCAAACTATGCCATGGGTGTAAGGGAGTGTGGGCCAGGCAGGCAATCCATCCAAAGGCATGGCTGTGGAAGGACTGATCATGTACGGCAGTTATGCCTGGTCCAGCTACAGGCTGGTGACAGAAAGGCCCACCTGGTGTGAAAGCAGACTCTTTAGCCTGCAGGTGCTAAGAACAGAGAACTCATCTTGGTCTGCTGAGCTAGTGAGCTGATGTCTTCAGAGACAAACAAAGCAGAGTCCTTCCTGTAAGTGCACAGTTACCCTCACCAAGACTGTAGGTTTGTTTCTATCCTAGAGTTCTCACATTTTTAGAAATGTGAAGCTGCTCTATGTCAAAAGAGGTTAGACTGGAGAAATTAAACTTTCTAATCATTTCCTTCCCGTGATATTTTAGAGAAATACGTGGTGAGACCTCGTGGTTATAGGTGACTGCAAAATAATAGCCACACAACAAATAGCACAGATTCACTGTGGACCTGATGTAGCGCATGCTGCGTATGTTTGTGGACTGTTACTCTTCTAGATGAATACATATCTACATTGCTTTAATGACGTGTTGAGCATCTATTACATGCTACCAAGTGGAGATGTGGTAGATAAGAGGATAAAAATGTCTGTGGAAGGTTAAATGGTAAATAATCCAATTCCTGTCCTTGGAGTTCTGAGGTCTGGCTGAAAAATGCAAGTGTTAATTCTGAGTAAAAACTCCTGCTGGTTGACTAATGGATTAGAAATCACAGACTGATCCTGAGTCCAAAATTGCCTTCCTACTTGCTTACAAATTGTGGCAGAGCCCCTGTGAGTGGTTTTGGCCTTGTGTTCTGTGGGGAGGGGGCTAGTAATGGAGAGAGAGTGGGTGAGAGAGGAAGAGAGAGCAATCGCAAGTAATGTATGAAAAAGAAAAAGAATAGGAAATAAACAAGCTTCATAAAAATATTGCTGTAGATCAGAAGAACATCATAAACAAACCTATTGCCAAGAATGAAAAATATCTTAATGAAGGAATGGTGACCTGTATAAAAATGTGAGTTCTTCGTAAAACGTGAGTTCCCTGATGAGAGCTCAGGGCTGACATGGTCAGATAATGGGAAGATATAAAGCATGAGCCAAGAGAGTTCTGGTATGGAGTGAATGAGAAACAAAGCAATTATAGGAAGAAAGACAAACCGGGGATGAGTGCAAAAGGGCAGAGCTGCTGTGGGAATGTGTTACAAATTTATGAATGGTGAGATTGAGAAAGACAGGGAAAATGAATTTAGTATGGGCCAAGAGTTATAAAAGAATTGAAAAATGAGGAATTAGCAAGACAGACAAATGAGATCAAGCACATATATAATTGCCATCTTCAAAGAAGACAATGAAATAATAGAAGAAACAATATTCAGAGAAGGTTGATGGGAAGTTGGGGAGATATTAGTCAAACAACACAACTTTTCAGTCATGTAGAAGGATTAGTCCAAGAGCTCTGTTGTACAACATGGTGACTAAAGTTAACAACGTACAATATTCTTACTAACAGGAGGATATATAATTCTGTGAGTGAAGCACTTGCTAAGTAGCTAGTTTTAGTTAATCCACAATATACATGAGTATACTTTAAAACAATATTGTTTCATCTGATAGCTTTGTTTGAAAAAATCTAAATTCCTATAAAAAATAGAAAACAAATATATATTATATTATAATGCCCAGGAATGAAGTCTTTTTTTTTTTTTTTAGGTTTTTGGAGACAGGGTCTCGCTTTGTGGTTCAGGCTGGCCCTGAGCTCAGCCTCAAACTCACATCACAATCCTCCTGCCTCTGCCTCCCGAGTGCTGGGATTACAGGCGTGAGCCACCACGCCCGGCACTGTGGCATGTGGTACTGGTTGCTGCTGGGTGTGAGTCTCCACCCCCAGTATTGTTATGTGGTTACCGGGGAATCGAACCCGGGTCCTTGCGCTTGCGAGACAGGCGCCGGAACCACTGAGCTAACTCCCCGGCCCCCAGGAATGAAGTCTTGACTCTTCAGTTTGACAGATAACATCCCATAGCCTCATGAAAAATATCAATACATAACCATCCAGGGGCGCTCATCTGAGCAAAATGGCTGAACTTCCAAAAGAAAGAAAAATATCCTTCTGGACAGCAGCTCAGAGATCACGGTATCTCTTCCTCAGTCTGGCTCTGAGTCCTATAGGATCTCCACCAATCCCTGAGGTCAAGAGAAAAAAATCCATGAGGTCCCAAAGTGAACATGTGTAGAGTGTTACAGCCTCTGTATCACACACAGAGGCGGCAGAAAGCATCTCTGGACCCCTAAGAGCCTACGAAGTGTAGTCCTCAGAAGCACTTTTTGAAAAATCTACTAGAGGATTCAATCAGCTGAAAAGTCAATGGCAAAAATACAGCCAAAGACTACGAGTGGGCACAAACCCATTACAGAGTAAGGCTGAGGCCAAACCGTTTGGGTCTAGATGTATAGAAATTACACTAAGAAAATCACAAGACAAATGAGTGAATATGTGACTGAAGGAAACAGAAAAAGCAGAGACATTTCTCATTATATAGGATTTGCTATATTTTGAATTTCATGTCACATACATTTATTATCTTTTTCCTCCTACCAAAATATTGTTTAAAAATAACCTGAGCAAAACGAACTAACATTTTCAGAGTTACATTTCTATGAACAGAACAAAACATGACATATATAGTTTTGTGTTCTTTCAGCCACAACCAGCGTGGGGGTAGAGAGGCCATCCTCTCACACAATCATGAAGAAAAAAGTGAAAGGGAAGAAGCAAAGGAACCATTATGTTCTAGTCTGTGCTGGTTTTAGTGGTGGAGGCTTAGGATTTTTCCTTGTCTACGGTTCCAGTGACCTTTCTCCCAGGACATTCGTTCTGCTGGTGTGCACCCTGGGGTGGGGGGCGTCCACCATCAGCCTGTAGCTTCTGAGCATGTGAGGCTTCCCTTGGCCTATCACTGGGCTCACTAATCTCTCCTGGTACGGTTCTGCCCAAATCCTGGTTCACAGCTCTTAGACACCATATGCTGGACACTGGCCTCTCTCTGAATCAGCAACTTTGATGGTACAAGGCAGACAGCTCCAACTTCAGACCTCAGCACATAAGAACACCCTGATGCCAAGGACACATCCATGGTGGGGAAATCAGAACCTGCGGGCGGGGTCCAAAGGCATCAGCTGGGTGTGAAGAAACTTTCAGATGACTCAGTTGTGCAGTGAAGTTTGAGAACCAGTAATTTAGTTCACTCTGGGAACAGGCAGTTTTGACGGCATGCTGCAGAACACCAGCCCCTTACAACTTCACCGATCCCAGGGTGTTTTATTTTTTTATTTTTTAAAATTTATTTATTTTGAGATAGGGTCTCACTTTGTAGTTCAGGCTGGCCCTGAGCTCAGCCAACAACTCATATCACAGCAATCTTCCTCCCTCTGCCTCCCGAGTGCTGGGATTACAGGCGTGAGCCACCACACCCGGCACCGTGGTATGTGGTACTGGTTGCTGCTGGGCGTGAGTCTCCACACCCAGTATGTTATGTGGCTGCCAGGAATCGAACCCGGGCTCTTGAGCTTGCAAGACAGGCGTCCGAACCACTGAGCTAACTCCCCGGCCCCTGTTTTATTTTTTAATAGATTATTCATTGATAAAAGAATTCCCTAGTTAAATATGTTTGGGAAACACTGGGCTTTAAGTCCAGCAGCTGTCTTTCCTGTAGGACTTCTAGAATGAATTTACATGAACTGAAAACTCCTATAGACTCAAGTACACTTTGACAACTGCTTACCCAGAGTTCTACCTTGGTTAGTAAAGTGTGAGCCCACTGTAGTGCCTGTCCTGGCTTCAGGGTTTAGGAAAGATAATGTGGTTGCTATTTCTATGTGAGAGTCACAGGACATTTTCTGTAGAACAATGTAGCTAAGTGTAGCTGAAATAATGTCAAGAGAGCTATAATAGAGGGTATGTGGGTTAAATAAGCTTTTGTGGACTAATCTGGATATCAAGAATATAGCTACCAAGAGAATTTATTTGCAATAGCAGCCAGCTTCCATGGAACCCTCAACCTAGGAGGTTCTCCGAGGAGCTGACTTTTCCAGGATTCTGAAAACACACATCTTTCTCAATCTTAACTATGCGCCCACTTTTAAAACGACTGAATCCAATATGAATGGCTGTTACTCGTTGGCAACTTATGTGCCTTGAAATTCTGGGATGTGTTTTTTCATGCTGGATTTTTTTTTAAGGATTAAAAACATCCTGAATGAATGTCTTAGAATTACAATCAACTTTAATTACCTGTTGCTATGGAGGTTTGCTTGGTTACAAATTCCTCATCTGTTGCTCCTAATTCAGCTCAAGTGTCAGCAGCTACAGGGATAGTCTGACTCTAATGAGAGATAATACATAAATTTTTAAATAGTTTTCATCTTTCTTCCAGCAATAGCTACTCAAGGAGTGCCAGGAGGGGAAAAGAAAACAGAGGGGGTGATATTTTGCAAGAGCTCCAATGCAGATCTTCAAGCAAGATCTGGAGTGCTTTCTTTCTCTGGGATGGGAATTTAGTTGTAACAGCTTGAGAATGAGAGAAAAGAAAATTGTCAAAAGACTCATTGTGAAGCCCAAGCTGTTCGTTGGGAATCTGATTCCTCACTATAAATTTTCTATTTGCTGGTTTGTCTTGAAAAGGAAGATTAAAAATGAAGTTTAACATTTGTCAAAATCCTTTGGATGGTATAATTCTACATTTGATAGAGATAAACAGAAGTCAATGCCAGACCAACCCAGATGGATTTAAAAATTTTACGTGAAGATAATGTATTAAATGAGAATAAAATTCCAAATCCTTATATCCATACCACACAAGAATGCTGAACATTCAGTGATATAGCTTCCTCAGGTGACTATTCTTTTCTGACATCAGGGATTTAGCTCAGTGGTTCCAGTGTCTGCCTGGTAAGTGCAAGGTCCCAAGTTTGATCCCAGTAACCACATATGATGATGCTGGGTGTGGTGGCTCACGCCTATAATCCCAGCATTTAGTACCACATACCACAGTGCTGGGCATGGTGGCTCATACCTATAATCCCACACTTGGGAGGTAGAGGCAGGAAGAGTGTTCTGAGTTCGAGGCTAGCTTGGGCTACACATAGTGAGTTCCAGACCAGCCGGAACTACAAAGTGAGACTGTCTCAAAAAAAAAAAAAAGAATGGGCCTTTGAGATGAAGGCTCAAGTATTAGGGCTGTGGTGACCAAGTTTCTGAAATTCAGGAGTCCACTTCTCTGGGCTGAGCTGTTTCCCAACATTCCCTCTCCTGGGGGTTTCCAAGGGCAGAAGGGACACATCAGCCATTCGTAGTTTTTGTGCTTTATTAATGAGGAGCCGGCTCCTTTCTCATCTCACTTGGGGGGCAAGCAGCTGACCTGCAGCTGGACTTCTCCCCAGGTTGCTGTCCAGCCAGCAGAAGGGCCTTTGGATTCTGTACTTCATCAGGGCTGGAGGCAACCAGAATGGCATGGATCTGTTTGTTGCAGGCACCCCTGCTGAGGACTAGCCATCTGTCCACTCTTGATGTCACATCCAGTGAGAAGGGCCACTGCTACCAGCAGGAAGGACTGTTATACAGCACCATGTCCTAATGGCTCAGTTCCACGAAGTCTGACTATAGCTACACCCGCCTTGGTTTGAGGAAGTCCAGGTACCCTGGCACTGGCACCACTGCCTGTGGCCACACTATTTCTGACCCAGACTCCTCAAGGCAGCAGTTCCTCAGACCAGTGCCTGGCAACCACCCCTCTTAATACCTTTCCCTTAAAATCCACCTTCTCCTTAAAATCCTTTGTTCTCCCCTTTCTCTTGGCTGACTCTCTTTCTAAACTTAGCCTGCCTGCCCCAGAGGGGAATACACAGCCTCGCTGCTTGAATAAAGCCTGCCCAGACGGTTTCTCTACTCTTTGTGTTTCTCTACTCTTACACTTTCTAATTTATACTGGTGGGCTCCAGCCTGCTCCTGATCTGATCTTTTCTTTCCAGTCCTCGTCCTGTGGATTTCAAGCTGTAGTATCAGATAGAAAGGCAAGGAAATGTAACTTCTGCTTCTGTGGCTAATCCATACCAGCTGATGTATGTATAGATACATGTACGTTATATACAGATACAAATGTAAGTCCATATAGTATTGAAAATGTCATTAGCAATTGTTGCACCTAAATACCTTAGTTACTTTTCTCACTGCTGAGACGAGATTCCTAAATCCAAAGTTAAAGGAGGGAAGGATTTATTTCAGCTCATGGTTTGTAGATGTTTCACTCCATAGTCAGCTGGCTCCAAGGCAGGGTAGCATGGCAGAAGGGCATCACAGAGGAGAAACAGTCCAAGGTAAATAGGCAGGAGCCAATAAAGCAGCAAGCAGCAGCAGCAGCAGCAGCAGCAGGAAATGCACCAGCATCTTGTCTTTCCCCTCTCTCTTTACATTTCATGTAAACTGTAAACCCATTGATTGGTACCACCTACACCCAGGGCGGAGCTTCCATATCTACTGCCTTAATCTCAGTACCACATCCTTAACCCAAGTATCATCCTCTTTTTTTTTTTTTTTTTTATGTTTTTTGAGACAGGGTCTCGCTTTGTAGTTCAGGCTGGCCCTGAGCTCAGCCTCAAACTCACATCACAGCAATCCTCCTGCCTCTGCCTCCCGAGTGCTGGGGTTACAGGCGTGAGCCACCACGCCCGGCACTGTGGTATGTGGTACTGGTTGCTGCTGGGCGTGAGTCTCCACACCCAGTAAGGTATGTGGTTACCGGGGAATTGAACTCGGGCCCTTGCGCTTGCAAGACAGACGCCGGAACCACTAAGCTAACTCCCTGGCCCCTAAGTATCATACTCTTAACCCACATTCACACACCCTAATCCTGCCACCTTTGCAACTCACCACTACTAAGCACATGAGGCTTTGGGGTACATTTAGATATACAAATGTTTATTTTACCATTTGTTCAAGTCTTTTGTAACTTAAATTTTTCCATATAAATAATTTAGGGAAAAAAGAATGGGTCTTAGTAATGAGTAAAGCAAATAGATTCAGTCCACAGAGCCAATGGAAACTATTAGCTATGAGACTGGCTGTTTTTCTTTTCTTAAACTAAGTGTGTATTACTCTACAGTACTTTATAATCTTAGGAAATGATGTCCTTCCCCATAACATTTCCATTCCTATTATCTGCATAACAGCCCAGTGAGGGTCACCTCTGAGTACATTTTCCAGTATTCATGCCTGTGAGTAGCACCTTCTGCCCTGATCAGGACTGGCTCTGCGACCCCATGGAAGTGGGCAGAAGGGACAGTGTGTAGCTTCTGAGACCAGATCCTAAAGGGTATTTTAATTTTCCTCTTGGTCTCTTGTTCAAGTTTTCTATATTTTTACTGATTTTTATCCACTCCATTCTTTCTAGAAGTGGAAATAGGATGCAATTGTGGATTTGTCCATTTATTTTAATTTTTATCAGTTTTGCTTTATATAACTTGAATTTTTATCATTAGATACATGCAGGTACCAATTGTTATATCTTCTTGATGAATTAACTCATTTATCATTTTAAAATTCACCTGGCTTATTGCTTTTAATATTGTTTGATCTAAAATTATTTTTTCTGATATTAATACACTGCAACTTTGTTTTGATCAATGTTTGTATTATATATGTGTGCTGTGTGTGTATGTACTGTGTTTCTAACCTGTCTTTATATTTAGAATGGTTTTATTTAAAATATATATATATAATTGAGCCTTTTTTTTTTTACTACTCAGAAGTTTTGCCTTTAACTGGTGGCCAAAAAGTTAGGGTTCAACCATACCAGCAGAACCCAGGGGAGACATGTTTCAAGAGGTGGACCTTAGAAAGTATCTTCCGTGATGGTGATGTGTGAACAGATTAGGAAAGCCTGAAATCACAGGGCTGGCTCCCGGGCAGGCAGACAGAAATACTCACATCCTCCTGGCACTTGGTCTCTCAGGCAGGACTTCATCAGGGAAGCGTCAGCCTTGCTTCTCAGAACTTTCAGCTAATCGACGAAGGCTCACCAGAGGACTGTGGACAATCTCTTAAACTCACAGAAGCTCTGAGACACAGCGAGCTGTGGCCCAGACCAGTGGACCTATGTAAAGACCATCACCAGGGAGTTGATCACAGTAAGATGATCTACATTTAGTGTGATTGTTAATAGCACTTGGGTTAAATCTTCCACCTTATTATTCATCTTATATTTGTTTCCTGCTTCTTTCATCATTTCTTCTTTCCCTTGCTTCTTATGGATTATTTTTTATGATCGGATCTTTTTTCTTTTCTTTCTCTTTTTTTTCTTTCTTTCTTTTCTCTTTCTTTTTTTCCCCTTCCTTCCTTCCTTCCTTCCTTCCTCAGCAATCTTCCTGCCTCTGCCTCCCGAGTGCTGGGATTACAGGCATGAGCCACCTCGCCCCGCACTGTGGTATGTGGTGCTGATTGCTGGTGGGTGTGCCATCACGCCCGGCTTTGTTGTATGTGGTGACCGGGATGGAACCCTGGACCCTTGCATTTGCAAGGTAGGTACTTGAACCACTAAGCTAAATCCTTGGCCTGTTCCTTTTTATTTTTAATGATTCCTTGAGGATTTCTTTTTCTTTTTTTTAATTGAAATCTTTACTGATACATTACACATCCGCATCATGATTGCACTCCATAATGGGGATTTGTACCAGTATAAGACACAACTTAGGATTTCTAATTAGAAATTGTTTACTGAGATAGGACCTCTTGGTTGATAGTTTGTTTTCTTTTCATTCAAGACTTTCTAAATACTGCTTCACTGCCTTCTAATAATAGTAACTTTAGATGACAAGTCTTGTCATTCTTCTCCTTTTCTGTTTAAAATGTTTTCCCTTGGGATATTCTTCTCTTTGTGGTCATGTTTCAGATGATTGGTTAGGCTGGGCCTTGCTATACTGTTAGGAGTTTATTTGCTAAGACTTCTTGTATCTGACGGCTTACAATTTTTGTTAAATTCATAAAACAGCAAAAGCATATATTTTCTCCTTCAATACTTTTCCCCTGCTTTCGTCTCCCAGGATTCCATAGGCGTAGATCACATTACTTCATATTTCTTAACATCATTAATACTCTGGGTTCCTGTCTTTATTTTTCAATTTCATTTTGAGTTTCTATTGTGTTAAATGCATCTCTCTGGCCTTTGTGGGAACCTCTGGAGAGAGCTAAAAACAAAACAAACAAACAAACAAACAAACAAAAAACAAAAAATAAACCAAACAAAACTCCAGCCCTCTTCAAGGGGTAAAAAAACAGGCTGTGTGTGGCTACGAGCAGCAAACATTTTTGTGTCCTGAAGCTGAAAGGTTGTAGTGTTGACACCTGCCTCTGTGCAGGCAGCGCTGTCCCTCCTAACACAGGTTGCCATGCCTACCCAAATTCCCTTCTTGGCCTACAAGACCAAACCCCTAGCAACAAGCTCAACAGCCAATCAATCAAGTGTGGGTGCTCAGGGAGGTGGAGACACGGCTCTTCTCCCATGAAACAGGGTCGCAGCCCTAGACTCAGCAGTGACCCAACTCTAGGCGCCCCTACTCCTCTGGAATGGCTTTGTACCGATTCTTCTTGCAATACCAGCAGTAATGTTTTTTACATTGCACTGGTCTTCTCTGGCTCCTCTTCTTATTTCGGAGAGAGAAACTCGGCTAGGGTGAGTTTGGGGATTCCCAGGCCCCACACCCACAAGAATAGCAGTTTCTTCTTGTGTGGTACCTAATCTGCTGCTAATCTTCCCAGTCCAGTTTGGATTTCAGATGGCTCCCTTTTCATCTTTAGCAGGTCTACTTGGGTATTTGCAGCCTTTCCATTTTTTACTGCACCACACTCACATTCATCTTCATCTCCTTGAACATCTGTGGAATTTTATAGTAGCCATTTGTTATCTATTTCTGATGGTTTTACTACTTCTGTAATCTTGGGCTCAGTTTCTATGAAGCGATTTTTCTCATTTGCCTTTGGATGGTAACTTTTGTTGGACACAAGACATAGCGAACTTTTTGTAGCTGTATGCCAGACATTTTTTTGTATTTTTTGCCAGTGCTGAATTTTGTTCTATCATTTAGTTAAATCATTTGAAATCAGTATATTTGAGTCTTACTTTTAAACTGGATCAGGGATGTCACAGTGCAATTTTAGCTTACGCCAGTGCCTAGAACTGGGATAATGGCCTTCTCCTAAAGTCATTTTCTTCTCAGAGTTTACCCAACGCTTCATGTATCACAATTACTTTGTTCTGGATGTTGGGACTGTTTCCCAACAAACTGTTTCCAGTGTTGTGTGACTCAGAGAACTGTTCTGCATTTGACTTTCTCTTCCTGGACTTGGACAATTTCCTCACCTATAGAGAAGTATGTACAGAGGTACAGTCAGCCAGGGATTTGAAGGTCTGCTCTGGCAGTCTCTGTTGATCTGTCTCTCCCTCACTCCTGTAGTTCACTCCTCTCCAGTATTTTTTCCTGATTTCTCTTCCATGCAGTGGCTTGGACATTTCCAGGCAGTGATCTGGACACAATACTTTATTCCCTTCTCTATGGCTCCTGCATGTAGAGTAGTTCACTTTCTAGAAAATAGTCATATTTTCCACGTGTTCTAGTTGTTAATATCAGGAGGGCTGCTACTGCCCTATCTTGAGCAGAAGTAGAAATGTGTCGCTGTTTGATTTAGGAAGACTAGATCACTGTTACAAAATAATCTTTTAATATGGGAAATTTAATGTCAAAGAAAGAAAAGACATAGTCATAACCAGAGGAGCAACCTCTGGAAGTGCATCTGACATTTCCGACTTTAATGCACAGTAACCAAAGTGTCAAAATCTCATGAGACAGTTAATCATTTCACCGTTCACAATTCTGACGTGTGTGCATCAGCAGTGGGTCCTTGACATACCATGTACTTTTCTATAAAGTTGGCCTCACAAATCTGTGTTAAGCCATTGAGCTTTGACTCTCTGTCCTTCCTTGAGCTGTGTAGGTAGATTTGTAGACAAATTAGAATTGAAAATCAGCCTCCTGCTCTCACCCCAATGCTTGGCTAGGTCATCCAAAATCTGAGAATCCTGGCTATACAGTAACTTTGTGAAGACCATATAGCAAGCAGGCAAAATCATTTAGCTAAGTAGCAACAGAAATATGATTTAGAGCCTTAAGTATATTGAATTTCTGGAACTGAGTTTTGCAATAAATCTGTAAAAGTGCCACACATTTAATTTTGTTAGACTGTGCCAAGTAACTTCTTTCGTTTATAGTTTTAATTACATTTATTTTTTGTAAGAGTTAAATAAAAATTAAAATTTTGTTTCATAGTATCCAAATGTTGGTATGATACACTGATTTCTTATTCTTCTTTTAATATATGAGCTACATTACCATAATTATAATCATCATTTGTGGAACAGTACCCCCTTCCCTGAGTATTTCCACTCTTCTAAAGAGAGGACACTTTTGACTTTAAAATCCTTCAGAAGTTTATGTCAGCCATATTCTTGTACTTGGGAGCCTCTCAGGCACCGCGACTGCTTTGTCATCCAAAGCACGTTAACTGCTTCCGCCCACTTCTTTCTACAGGACTGCTCTTCACCCAGCAAGGAGCAGATCAAAGGATGTCCAGGCCCTTGAGGACAGACAGAGCCACCAACAGAAGCAGGGACTGAGGTGTACAGTACTTGAACAGTGCGTCAGAGACCTTTCATCTGACTCTACTTCACCCAGAGCAGTGTGTGGTGCCTGGTCAGAAAAAACAAGTTGGACTTTTGCCTTCCCTTCTCAGTGTCTAGGATCTTGACCTATGGCGAGGGCCAAACAGACGCACATTCGTGCACACTTGTGTATGCACAGTCCACGGTGGGCCCTAGGCCTCCTCTCCAGCTCAGAAGAAAGAAGGCAGAGACTGGCTGTCCCCCCTCCGCCTTCACGACACCTCAGAGCCACCTGCCTACCTGCAGGTCACCCAGGTTGCTCACATGGGCCCCAGGAGCAACACTGTCACCAAGCAGGCTCAGCCCACACCTGGAGCAGTGCTGCGGGCAGCACCCAAGCACTGCACACCTCCTGCACCGAAGTCCTCCCGGCTCAGTTCCCGCATGCGCATGCGCACGCGCAGCTGCGGGTCTTCCGGTCCACGTCCGGCTCACGCCGCCTCTGCTCGGGTTCACTGTGGGGCTGCAAGCTGGAGAGAGGGCCCTGCTGGAGATGCTCGCCACTGTGCTGACAATTCAAGCAGAGAGCGTTCACCAGACGCTCTTAACCGAAGGAGAACGTGCGCTCACCCGAGGTCGAGATCGGCCACTCTGGTCTCTGATGGAAGAAGTTAGCGACAGTTCAGACATCTGTACCCTCCATCCAGGAAGACCAACCCTCTAGCTCTACCCTAAAAACACGTCTGAATAGAAGCGCTAGGCTGGATGACGCCGAGCGGAGCAGGTGCAGTCCAAAACACAGACCCTGACCACGTCACCCAGCCGGAAAACCTGCTCCGTCCGGGTAGCTAGGGACTGTCTCGCGCAGGCGCGGTATGCAGATTCCACTGTGCAGCCTCAGTGCTAAATGAACCTTAGCTGCGCAGGCGTAGTGGTGCATGATGGCAGTTGGTGGTTTTTGCCTCAAGATAGATACTGAGAGACTTTGTGAAGGAGCTACGCGACAACTTCAGAGGCTCTCCTGTGATTCAGGGCCGATCCTGTGGGCAGGACAAAGTCAAGTGAGTTAGCAGAAGGGCGTCTGAAATGGCAGGAGACATAGACCTAGGCGCCCCCCCACCCAGGGGAACCAACTCTGAGGCATGGTGTGGCAGCTGAGTGGACACTCAGTAGCAAAGTGCTGCTTCTTAACACTGCAGATACTTCAGGAAGGGCCAGAACGAGCCCACGGAAGGATAAACCAGGCAGTGTGCAAGGCAGGCCGACAATAATAAGTCGAAATGCTGTATTTCCTTTGAATTTGGTTAAATGCAAAAATACAGAAGAGAAAGTTAAGAAGGAAAACTGTCACACTTAGAAAACCAGCTATTTAGGCCCTAAATTGGAACCTCAGTCTTTACAAGGACAGTGGCAAGGGCTCAGACACAGGAAGACAGTGTGGTTAAGGATCGGAGTGGAAGCAAAAGGCTGCAGACAGTGGAAGGGTGGTACACAGAAAGGGCTGCTCAAGGACAGGCTAAAGAAGCATAGCCTCTTGCAGAAGCAGCCTCGATTCTCCAGTTTCACGGTGCTAAAGTAGTGCCAGTAGTAGAGCCAGGGGTGCCCAGGTCCAGGAACCAGCCAGAAACTGCTCATACAAAGAACAGAGAGTGGCCACCTCTTCCTCTTCGCAAGGTCCCTTGCTGAGCAGGTCCCCACCTCTAACCCAAACCCAGCCTGTGGTGAGAAAAAGAATGAATGCCACTGCACATGTCTTTTTTTTTTTTTTTTTAGCATTCATGGGGATAAAGTTCAAAGAATAAAGGCAACTACACCTTCCTTGCATTCCTGAAAGTCACCATTTAGCTCAAAGTCTCTCTTGTGGCTCATGGAACAACCCAGGCCAACCTGAGTGCATAGCTAATAAAGGGAAACGCGTGCAGCAGTTCAAGATTGGCAGAGGCCTCTGCTCTCAGCCCTGAGGAGCCTCATTGACTCCCCTCCATAACACTCCGTGTCAGCCAGGAGACCTGCATGTTTCTGCTTCAAACTCCACTGGACACCAACTTGCCACCCAAAGGCGATGGGCTAGAAACTCAGCTGAACTGGTGTGTCTAGCTGCACATCCCTGAGGATGGCCTGAGAAAGCTCATCTCCCATGTTGTTAGTATTTAGGAAATGGACTGCTCTGAGCCCAAGCTCCTCGGCCTTGTCCATTCTCAGAGCGTGTTACCTTTTGACACTTTCTAGTGAACAACAGGAAGCAGAGGTGTCCCAGGCGTCATGGGGGCTGGAACAGTGGAATAGGAAGAGCTCCATGTGTGAGGTCACAGTGGCCCAGAGTGAGCTGCAGGGGCTGCAGGAAGCACAGACAGTGAGCACAAGCACACCATGAGGGCATGCGTGCAGCGCCCAGTAGGGGAGACCAAACCGCCCAGGCACTCTCTTGGCCCAGCCACAAAGCCTTGGCCGAGGTGGTGGTCCCTGCTTAACTGCTTGAAAGAAGCACAAGATAAGCTGCGTGATAATGAGGTGTGCAGCAGGGTAGCTGTGGTATAGTTTCAAGAACCTGCAAGCCACTTCCCTGGAATATTGAAGGGACTATTGAACCTATGTTCATCCTTCCTGTCTCTGTGCTGTGCATCAGTGTCACTCTCCCTTTTTTCTTTGGTACTGGCATTGCTATCATGTTTGCTGCATGCATGCTATCTGGTAGCAGATTCCAAAGGCGCAAACTAAACCTCCATGCCCCTCCTGCCTGCTTCGTGACATTCCTCCTTGGGCACTAAGACTGAGCGCTACTTTGTTCTTCACTGAAAAGTATACCAGAGAGATTTTTAAATGAACTCCAAAATCGCTGAGGAGCAAAAGCCCAATTACCTCAGCTACACTGTTTTAGCAGGGTGGCAGCAGAGTTAACATAGTAACAAGCTTTCTTTGACTGGAAACTATGTCCACAGGCAGTGGACATAACAGTCTCCTCGGTTGACTCTTACAGTGTCTCCCCTGGAGAGAGAAGATGGGATCAATGCTCAGAATGGCTGTCTCACAGAGGCCGGACTTCCTGGTGTGTGAGGAGCTGGCTACCTAGATCCAGTTAAGCACAGCCACTGCGTCCTTCCTGTGCTGCTCCAGATGAGCCCCGTGGATATTAGCCTGCTCCTGGTCTTGCCTCGATTTACCTTACCTTTGATTCTGCTGTGGTTTAGCACATTTCTCTGTAAGTAGGTACTAGACTAGTAGAAGAATAATTTGGTAAGCTGGCAGTCTTGACGGTGCCCTTCTATATTTAATACCAAATAACTTGCCTGATAACTGACCTTTCCATTGTCATGGCACCCGCTCTGTGCTCCTGGCAAGCACTAGTGACACAAAACTGTCCAGCTGTTTTCAGTGGTTGACAATGGAGGTGACGAAGGTTTTTGTCCACCTTCGCCTGTGTTCATGGCAGCTGTCGCTGTCTGCTGAGTGCTCACTGCTGAGCTGCCACCTGCCCCACTGCTCTCCACCTGCTGAGCATCACCGTGGGAGGCCGGCCTAGTGGGGCTGAAGAACGGGGCCTGCAGTGCTGGGAGAAGCTCGTCTGCACGAGCAGCAGCATAGAAGGAACCTTACAGCCTCCCGCTTATTCCTGGTAGCCACCAACGTAGGCAGGGTCAAGACCTCGGTCACTTTCCCAAGCGGGCAGACCCTCTGCAGTGCCAACATTTCCATAAAGAAAGCTCAGGGGCTGGGTGTGGTGGTGCACACCTGTAGCCCTAGCCCTCAGGAGGCTGATGCAGGGAGATTGAGGACAGCCTGGGCAATTTGAAAACCTAGTAAGACTCTGTCTTTTAGGGTAGTAGCTTAATTTTAAAGCCTTGGATCCAGTTTCCAGTGCTGTGAAATAAAAGGGGCCCTGCAGGGGTGGTGTCTGAACCCCATGCTCACCTATTGAGCACACTGCTTACTTGCAGTGGCGTGGATGCTGGCAACCGGGAGAGGCTGAATCCTCCCCCAGCCCCCTGTACCCCCATACCCCTACTTCTGTACTGCTTCACACTTTTCTAACGCCACAGAACTGAGGGCTTACATCTGTTGCTTATTTCTTCTTTGTCCTTCCACGGTTATCACTCATGGGTGTGGCTGCTGGTCAGGTGCACTGTCACCTCTCAGTGGCTGCTGCATAGGTGAGCAAGAGCTCTCTGTGACAGACTGAGTCCATAACGAGAGGGAGTGCTACTTTGTGTGCTCTGTGGCAGAGGGGACTGTGTGGCTACTGAGGCTGGGCCCTAAAGGTCTTTCAGCTTCCACAAGGGACTCTCCCCTGTGCGGGCTGCCTGGGGAGAGCGCAGGCCGGAGCAGAGCTGCCAGGCAGGTCAGCGAGCCGCTGTGCAGGTGGATTCTCCGGCCCTCTCAAGCCCCAGCCAGCCCCAGACTGAACCTCTTAAAAAGGCTGCAGCCTCTTCACTGTCCTTCTTGAATTCCTGACCCACGGAATCCATGAGAGATTAAAAAATAACGGTGATTGTTTTAACCCATGTGTTTTATAATCATTTTTCATGTCTTAAAAGTAGAGTACACATACAATTATTTCAGAAATTTGGGCATTTTTATGGAAATCAAATTAAGCTTATATTTATGACTTCTTCTCCTTCCTTCTTTGATCAAATCTAAGAATTCACAAAAGCCTCATTTCTTTTGATTTTCCAGGAAAATAAAAAGTACAGCCAATCACAGGTTTCTAAGAAATTGATAGTTTCAACTTTCAGTTTCAATTATATTTTGTTCTGTTTTTCAGCTTGTTTTGAGTGAGTAGGTGATAGCTCCTTAGCTATAACTTCATATTTTAAAGTTATTTTTATTGCAGTTGTATCAGGCATTTCAATTTTACTAAAAATTTCTAGCATCATTTCCCCAGATAAAAACTTTTTGTGTTATAAGTGGAAGATTTACACAACTGATTTTCTTACTGGCATAGTAGGGTGAGTGAAATGTTAAAATGAAACATACTTGGAAACTACATTCAGCAACTAAAAATCTGAAACTCAGTGTGCTTTAAAATCTTATCGATGGCCTGGAGTAGTTTATTTTTTAATACTCTGAAACATTTGCTTGTTACCATGGCCAGATACAGAGCACATCTGCCGTGTCTAGGATGGGTCCCTGCTGTGGCTTCACTCATTCATGTGAGGAATGGCAGGCTCTGAGCCTTGCCGTGGTGTACAGGTCTGCAGCGTTCCAGCGACACTTTGAGATACTCTGAGATGCCCACGGGTGTGCTAGTCTTTCTGAATTACTGCACGCCCACCTGAAGGCCCCGGAGCCATCCTGTGATGCCATCCAGGACCCTGGTGGGGAGCTCGAGCAAGTCTGCAGTGGAGACTCAGCTCTCCCTGCACATACAGGCAAGTGACGGGAAGCCCACAGAGCAAGGAAAGTGACTCCACCTTCAATGGTGGGAAGTCAAGGTCTGTGACCCTCTGACTGGCCTCCGGGCTGGGATAGTTGCAGTGTTCCACTTCTGTGAGATCACTGAAGTGATCTCCTCCTCCTCCTCCATCTCCCAGTGCTGGATCTGGAAGCTTTGGGCAGAAATGAGAACAGCTAGTCATGTACCCTGTGGGGAGAGCTAGCCCTGGCCCCTGTGCTCTGAGGGAGGCTTGTCTGCCCTGGATCTTCCATCATCCACTGAAATTCACCTGAAGGGTAAGCTGGGAGGGTCCTGCATCCTTGCTGCCACCTCCTCCCATAGCTCATCCTTCCTGCAGAAAATGGAGGGACAGCGAGGCAGCCTGATCCCCATGCTGCACGTTTGGACAGTCAGGGTAGCCCACTGCCCTCCACCTTCCCATGAAGCAAGCCTGCCCTGTTCCTTACCTTCGCCTGTTTCCATCTCTCCTTTTTGAAGCTTGGACCTAACAGTTGAGAGGCATTCACAGTAAGCTTGTTTGGGGTGCCATGAAGATGAGGAAATGAATTACTGTATTTTCTGCAACCTCAATATCAAACTCAGAAGACTCATACATTTTAAAATATATAAATTACCCCTGTGGAGGTCAGTTTGGAGATTCCTCAAAAAGCTAGGATTGGAGGTCCTATTTGACCTGGCCATTGCCCTGCTAGGTATATACACAAAAGAATTAAAAGACTCATATCACAGTGACATATGTGCACCCATGTTTATAGCAGCCCAATTTGTGATTGCTACATCTTGGAAACAACCCAAGTGTCCATCAACTGGAGACTAGATAAAAAAGCTGTAGTTCTTCTACAGGATGGAGTATCACTCTGCCATAAAAAATGATAGGTTTGAATCATTTATACTTAAATGGACATACCTTGAGGATATCCTCATAAGTGAAATAAATAGGTCACAGATAGGTACATAT